>JAOTBA010000009.1:19874830-19893510 GCA_025629845.1 Erythroxylum squamatum
ATCCCAAAGCCTTCGCTGTTTGTAAGGCTTCTCCATCATTTGATATCAACGTCTTGATCATCCGTGCAATTCCAAAATTTAGAATAAACAGGCTTAACCTTTGACAAAGCTAACAGCACTTCTTTCTTAATTCTCTTTGTAAGAATAAATTTTAATTAAATTATTAAAAAATTTAAAATTTATTATAAATAGGCTTAAGTTCTGATAAAGTTAACACTTCTTTCTTAACACTCTTTATAAAAGTTACAAAATTCTTTTAACTTGTTTTATAGATAATATTTAAGTGTTTGGTTAAGGTGATTGAGATAGATCGATTTAAAAAACAATTCGAGAGATACGAAAAAAATATGATTAAGCTTCGTAATAAAGTACGAATTAAGATTTATACTTTATTATGATTTAATTGTTAATTATTTTATATAATTAAAGTGATCTTGACTTTTGAGAAATCAAAATTAGAAAAAAAAATTGTAATTATTTCGCCGCGGTTAGGATTAGTTCTTGTCCCGATTTCCCAACAATTGTTGTTTCATAGGTAAGAAAAAGATATTAATTACTTGACAAATTCGATTATTGCTTCAATCATCTATGCACAAGATTCAAAGTTTCTAGTCAACTATTGAGATTACTGTGCATTTTTCTCTTGAACAAATTTACAACCCTATTGGCATAGATACGTTGGATTCTATCTTACAGTTGTACCTGGGAGTGTCTCTCCGGAGACATGGAGAAGGACATTGGGAACCTGATAGAGAAGGAAAAATACAGGTGTGTCCCCAGATATAGAAAACATTTCCATGGCTGATAAACTCTTCCAAGTATTTCCTCACTGGAAAGGCAGCCGAAATTATCTCATTTGTCCTTATAACGAATTGAAGAGTTGTATAAAACCTATGCTTTCCATTGTCCGTTCTTTAGCGAGAAATGGATGTATAATTATATTATTCCAATTTCAAGAACCACATATCCATAGCAAGTTTATGCAAATTCTAATCATCAACACAATATGAAGTGCACATGCAATTATTGAATATTGGGCATAATTTTAACTAAACGACACTTATCCAAAAAGGCGGCTTAAAGACCAAGAAGGCCTTATATTCTAGTAGAGTAGAAAACTTTTCTTTTTGGAGAAAGTACACGTGTCACTAACCCAGTTCATCAGCAGGAGTGTGACCTTACGAACCGTCCATTTCCATTGCGTGGACAAAGCTGGCTCGTCCATAATTTACTAATTATTTTGTAAAATATCAGACAACAGAGGATCACAATTACAATTCTATATATTTCAGATAACGCTTTCGGAAGGAAAAAAATAATAAATAGGAGCAGGAGTCCCGACACCTGAGAATTGACACTTACTATAACCCATGCGGTGGTAGGGTTGTGTTAGTGCCACGTGGTGTCAGTGACGAATGCAATGCCAGTACTGAGTGGGGCTCAAAGAAAAAGGTGAGTCCCACATAAGCCAAGAAGGAGGTGTTACAAAGCCAACCATTATCTCAGATTCTCTGTCCAGTTTTACTCTGTCTCATGAAATTTCAGTCATTTATTTTGCAGGACCCACGCAGAACTCATGCGGATCCCACATAAATAAATGGCTGAGATTTATTGGACACAATAAGACACCGTAACATTAGACAGAAGATCAGAACTCGCCAACTGCACCTTCCTTCCCTGCTTCCTCCATCTAATCTACTCAGCCGGTGGTCTTGGAGCATGAAAACGCGGACAGCTGTCGAACCAAACACGGTTGTCGATTATACAATCATCAAACTAAACATCGCTGTCAAAATCGAACGGAGTCCCATGGGCTATCAACACGGCCCCCACTCTCTCGTACCTTATCCTCTTCACCCGCTCAAAACTTGCCCTCTGGTTTCGTGTAGTAAATACTAAATAGCCTTCACAATGGCTAGGTTACACTTGTCTTCTTGTGCTCTTTTGGCACCACCAACTTAACTTAGCTTAACTACGAAGTTTGGAGAAGTATATAATGTCACATCTAAATTGACAAATACTTTCTAGACGAGAATTTTGATCATTATTTTTTAAATTAAAAAGTCCCAATTTTATAAAATTTGAGTTTAAAATTTTTTTAATCTATGTTTTAAAATGACATGTTATAAATTATATTTATTTAATTTCAAACCACCAATTTATTAAATTATTTTGTGGGTATTCTATTAAAAAGAAAATAGGCAAAACCACAAGTTTTGTAAGCGGCAGCAGATTCATTAGTTGGTTGTCACTCAGAGCTCAAAGAAAAGAACAGTAAGAAACATCTAAAAAACATGTCTTAAGGTGCTGCTTTTCTGTCACCAACAAGAGCTGAGACTGTGTGAGCGAGAGCGAGAGTGAGATTAAAGACAGGAGTGATGGGGGTGCATCACATGTGGAGTTATTACACAGTAGTAGTAGCAGTTCTATGAGTAGGCACGATCAAACGACCAAGTGCTAGGTATGGACCATTGCAATTTATGCTTCGACCATGCCTGTGTAATCCTGTCCTGCAGGCAGTCTTTTTCTCCCCTCCCCTCTCTCTGTAGTTCGGCCACTGTTGAGTCTTGGTGACCCATCTAATAAATAAAATCAAATTATGACTTCAACACAGCAATTATATCCTACTACGTGTTACTGTTCTACTGGTGGTGGGTCCCCGTTCCTTGGAATTTGGACTTTGGACCTTTTCGCCTAACAAATGGAAAGTTCTTATCTACCTCCTTATTATATTCGGATGCACACACCCGATGATACATGTGCTACATTTAGTGTTCTTTTCTTCAAAATTTTCACTTTATCATTCTAATTTTGTAGACTATTTCATGTACCGATTTATTCAACGCACAAACTACCACAGAAGGGATTAAAATCCTCCAATTACGTTGTCGTTTCTAACACTTCCAATTCAGATACCAAAACATAACTCTAATGAGACTTGCACTGCTTCTCATCCTCTTATTACTAATTTACTGAGTTGAGATGACTTCCAACTATGTCCAGTCCCATCCCAGATTTTTTGTCCAATTTAACTTTGTCTTATTCTGTCTCATGAAATCTCAGCCATTTATTTTGTGGGATCCACGCGGGTCCTATGTGGGCCCTACATAAATAAATGACTGAGATTTATTAGACACAATAAAACACCATAATATTGAACAGAAGATCTGGACTCGTCCAGTC
The DNA here is from genome assembly GCA_025629845.1 of Erythroxylum squamatum. Lineage (NCBI taxonomy): Eukaryota > Viridiplantae > Streptophyta > Magnoliopsida > Malpighiales > Erythroxylaceae > Erythroxylum > Erythroxylum squamatum. The sequence continues at coordinate 19,878,014 of JAOTBA010000009.1, forward strand.
CAACCTTCCCTCAGATTACTTTGATTTCCCAAATCAACTTATCTTCTAGTTATAAATGATTAAAACTAAAACTCGGGTCAAGATGGTGGCACGTGGCACTACATATAAATAAAAGAAAAGGGGTTGTTAGGGAAAATCAAGAAGATGGGTATAAATACATAATTGGGTTGAGGGGTTGAGTTTACACACTAACCTGATCAACGGTTGATTCATAGAAAACCAAAAGCCTCTATCGAATGCAATATCGTAAGTGAGTGACCCTACGCTCTCTCTTCTGCTTTGCTTTACTCACTTTACCTTCTCCCACTTGTATTTTCTTCTCTCTAGTCTTATCTCTAAATCTAACACACACCGGACAAGACACGAAGTCACTTACCCGTTTAATTTCGGTGGTTGATCCTTTGTTTTACGTCAGAATTTGTTTTGGATTTAGAGTCATGGCTTTGGATGAGAGCATGAACATGGTTTCCTCTATGCAAGATGATGATTATGACCACGATACCGATGATGGGTACGACCGACAACCTCATCCACACAACCTCTCCAGGCTGTCTGTGTGCACCAGCTCCCTGTACACCAACGACGACGACTTCGATGTCGGGGACTGCGATGTTATGGGGATGTCGCTGTCCAGGTTGTCCATTGAAAGCTTCGACGCCGACGAGGAACTTTCTGACAATGAAAAAGTTGGCAAAATCAGCATGCTTGACCTCTCATCGGAATCCGACGAAGGGCCCGGTTGTTACTCTCTTCCGACGACCCCACCTCGCCGGAGGAGTCGCCGTGGTGGAGGTTTGGTGAACGAGCGGTTGATGGTTGGTCTAAAGGAGTACGCTAGTGAAAATGAAGCGCAGAAGAGTAGTGTCATGAAACAGAAGACGAGAAAGAACTCGAGGAGGAGGGTTGTGAGAAAGAGGTGGGTAGATAATAAAACGAAGAGAAAAGACGAAGAGTGTTGCTATGTGGGAATGAGCAATTATGGCCATTGTAACAGTTTTAGTGGGGAGAGTGAAGGTGGTGGACTAGTGGTGATAACGAGGCCAAAAGGAGGAAGAAGGTCACTATGCATGGACTTGGAGGAAGTGAAGGCTTGCAGAGACCTTGGGTTTGAATTGGAACACGAACGAATGTTGGAGATGCCTAGTAGAGTCTCGCTTTCAGGATCTACACTCGATACAAGTAGCGGTGGCAATTCGCCTATTGCCAATTGGCGTATCTCTAGTCCTGGTTAGTAGTGTGCCTGTACTATCTGCTCTCACCTACTCAGAAATATAAGATTAATTTCTCAAGTTAGGATCTTTGTACCATGATTACAATCTCTGTACCAGTCTGTTTCCTGTTCTTTACCACTTACAAACATGCAGATTAAGTTCTTTTGCCATGAACTTGTGTGATTACAATGCTCGATGTCCCTTTTACCTGTCTCTGATTCAATTATGCAACTTTTATCAGGTGATGATCCTCGAGATGTGAAGGCTCGTCTCAGGGTTTGGGCACAGGCGGTGGCTCTGGCATCGGCATCTAAACACAGCTATATGCAAGGGTTGTAATCACAAGAGATGTATACTTCTCATTTTTGTCCTCTTTTTTTTTTTTTTTTCCCCGGTTTGTTTCCCTTCACTTTCTGCGGTCCTTTCTGCTGAACAGTAGATTTCTTGTTTTATTTTTGGGTGGTGAAGGTGTGTGTGAATTGGGAAGCTGGAGTTTTTTTCTATATGGTTGTTACAACCCTTCTTACTCTTCTGTACATGTTTTTATATCCTGTAAATATCACACGAATGGTGATTGAAGGCTTGATGGTAAGTTAACCATATGCACGATTTTGTTGTATCTAATAATTCACTTGGATATTGTCGTTTGTTGTTGGATATCGATTGATTCGATCATGTATAGAACTATAGATAATTTCATTGGATACTGGAGACAAATAACAAATTACAAGGTTCCCTGAAAATGAGGTGGACAGTTATCAAACTGTTCAATCGTTGATATATACTGAAGGATTGAGATCCTGGACTAATCAAGATCATGCAAAGCAACCCTTGTTTTTCATTTACATCCCTTCCAAGCTGAAAATTTCTTCTTTAAACGCCTTGAGCTTATCAAATCTAACAAGCACAGATCTTGATATAGCCTCTTCAGAATCCTCCCAGGGGCAAAAGTTAAGGAGCTCTGTACTGGTTGAGAATGAATGTTCATATTCTCTCTGTTGAGGCTTAAACTACGAAGTTATTCATGTATAGGTGAGGTGGTTGAGCTTGTGTTACCTATTTTCACATCACTAGACCTCAAGAATAGAATTAGTAAACACCAAGGTGCATAACGACTGATAACATAAAAAGAAGTATAAAGTCTTCTTTTGTAGAAATGAGAAATTAGCTGGGTAGGTGTAGGTGACATTATGTGAAGCCTGGCCTCCATATGGCAGGCACAGGAGAATCATGTATGCACAATAATGAATGGTTGCAGCTGAATCAGTACATATACAACATGGCAAGGCAGTGGTACAAGAGCAATTAAGAACAGTGTCTGGCTAACAACAAATTTCGCATTTTTTTCACTGACCAGGCATTAAAGATCAAGACCGAAACCAGGGTGCACATTTGGAACGTGTAAATGTGATGAAGAAGATAGAAAGCAGATTTAAAGGGCTAATTGTTAGCTTCGTGGACTGGGACATCGTTATGGTTGAAAGAACATCACTGCAGACAGAGATACCAAGTTCAGTCTCCCATATTTGGACTATGAGACCAGATTCAGATAAAGCAGCAAGTTGTTAAGGAAGTCAAAACTCCAACTCCAAGTAATGAACAAGAACAAGAGAAGAGCTTGAACAAATAATCGCCCTCCTTATATTCATGCAGTGTCAAGCTCAATTGCAGAAGCAAGAATGAAACCAAGTATGTGCATTCATGAAGTCAGAAAAAAAAAAGGCTACACATCCAAAGAGCAGTGATGAGGTAAACAGAAAATATATTAACTGGAGAGTTGCACATTGTCAACCAAGTTAAAGATTCTACCAATTTCTGAAACTACAGATGAGATCCCTCTATCATTTTGTTAAAAAAGAATCGGTATTAACGAAACAAACAAGCAAATGATGGGAGTAAGTACAAATAAGGAGACCTTGACCTTAGCCTTTTTAATACTTTCTTAATCTGAATCTTATTTCTGAATCAAGTAAAAATTGTAATGTTCTACGCAGACAAAAAGATCAACTAATAAGCTACACTGGGAAATGATGCTGGTCATTGCATTTGCATTCCTCAAACTGCAATGACTTTATCACCATGACGAATACTAAAAAAAAATTGATAAAATAAATAAGAGGTGAATTTATTGATGAACTGCTGCATATGTTCTCACTCACTTATAAACTATATTGCGGCAGGTGTTGTCACAGGGGTAAGGACAGTCAATCGCTTTAACATCTTCTCGATCAAAATACCAGTCTCCAACAGATTGTGCAATAGTCTGCATATTTGCAATTCAACCGACTCAGTATGTATGATCCTTATTCAATGTAAGCTCTTGCTGGGGTTATCTTTGTTAACAACTGAAAATTTAGATGCACTTCTTATTGCTAAAAGCATCACCATTTAGCATCACAATATTTTTCCCCATAACAAAGGTTTTTTCGGGGTAAATTCGCTGGTAAGTAAATTTTCTGCTATACTGAGTTTGCCATGGATGAGAACTTATCAATTATCATATATATGCATACCTATTTAAGCATGGATGCTTGTTTTATCACTGCATGACATTCATTCTATTCCCTCAATCGAGAACAATAGCCCAGTTACTTAGAAAGTTAGAGAATGCAGCAGATTAATGGAAATGAATATTCTAATCTTTTGGCATTGGCACGGAGAGGCAAATTGTAGTTTGTGCATACCTTATTGCCCATCAGGGGAGAATCACTAGCGAACCATGTTTCCTGTCTTTGAGACTGGCAATGAGCAAAACAAGAATTGATAAATAGACCATGTTGAGGCAATGTCGAGAAAGCATTAATGGCACCCAACATTTGATTCCTGAAGTCTGTTTCACAAGAAAGAAAGGAATCAACAATAAGAATATATCATGGCTTTACTTTTATGTATTCAAAATGGAATATTACTACATGAGTTGAAATATAAACTGTACACACTTGAACTCAACTTTTACCTTGCAAGAATCGGATCTGTGATGAATTACATTGAGCATAATTTTGCTTGCAGTTTGTCCAAGAACCAGTTGGGTCAGCTGATGGTGGAGCCAAACTAGATTGAAGCTGATGTAATTGAACACATGAACAAAATTGCAGCAATCAAAACTCAAAGTTCTTTTATATACTATTATGATCAAGGATGTAATACCATTTGTAGTAGTAGTCCTGATATATCGCATTAACAATCAAAAGATTATGAAATAAATGTTAAACAATTTTCCCTTATGGAATGAGGATTTCTATTATTAAACAATTTTCCCTTATGGAATAAGGATTTCTATTAGAAGGGTTTCATGGATAGACTACCTGCCACACGTCGTAGGCAGCATTCAGTAGAAATAATGGGGTCTTGACATCAGCTACAAAATTCTGAGGGAAGAAACACTGAGACACATAGAAAAGAAAGAAATTTAATTTTATATTAAAATCCAGAAATTCAACCCCATTATGAAGAAAGGAGAGTATATTACTGAAGTTGGATCCAGGTGGCTGGTACAAGAACTAGGCAAATTGCTTTGGGTATCCTGCAATTCATACGCATGGTCACTCATGCTAATCAGAAATATGAAGTTACAAGTCAGGATAAAAGAGTACACAGACGATTCCTGAAGATAATAACAGTCAACTTGAGAACCAAAGGAAATACTTAAATGTTAATCAACCTATGTAGTTATCCTCATAAAATCACTCTGGTTCTGACAAGGAAAGTACTAAAGTAGTTCTCTTTGAACATAATGCTTATGTCGCAGACGAAAAATATACATAAATACCTGCAAGGTGACTACACCTTCATATATATTCCTTAGTGTGCGCCCACCTGATACATCTAATCTATTTGTTCAGAGAGTAAATGTCAATAGGAATCACATGTCCAGTTAAAGGACATCAATAGAAGTCATGGCAACCAAAATATTGAACAACTTCTTACGCATCAAGAAAAAGCCCAGCATCACTTAAGCATTTCACTTTGGTAGTTTGTGGAAACAAGGCCCTAAACTCGTCGCAATGTAATATTGCAGCCAAACCACCAGCAGAGCAGCCAACAAGAAAAACCTGGAATTCAAAGATCAATGTAGTGATTCCAAATGCGTGATCTGAACAACTATTTAGAAGGACATGGAATTCACAGGCCTGCAAATGTGAGAGCTGAACAACTATTGAACAGGATGTGGTAAATGCAACACCTGCGTAGCTTCTCGCATTCCTTTATCCATTAAATTCTCTATTGCAGCTGACCAGATACGTTGTCCTCGGAAATAAAGCTGTGCAGCCTGAAAGAGAAGTAATGAAAAGGTCAATACAGCTGCAAATGCTTGATATGAAAACAACCCTTTAAACCAGCGTTTATTGTTATAGCCATTGTCTATACAGAGGAAGATTATCCTTGCTAAAGAATTTATGAAATTAACACAGTACTGTCCAAACTTCTAATCTTAGAAAAGAACCAAATTTAATTTGCTATTTTCTTCCTGCTGATATTGGAGATAGTTGAACTCCATGTAATAATATCGTTGGATTACAAGACACAAACGTCAAAATTAGGATTTGAAGTTAGAGTGTTTCCACCAACCTCATCTTGACCTTCCCCACTAAAAGATGCTCCATCACAGTAGCGTATCTCGACTCTATTCCAGTTAAAGAAATCTGCAAACAATAAGGAAAATTTCACCCAAACAATCAGTAAGATAAGATATTATTATTTAAATAAGCCGTATCTGGGTCAAGAAGAAACCAGGATTTTCTTGTTTCTTATTGCTCATAATTCCAGTGAATGGTATTTCCTTTTCCATATGTTTTGATGAACCATGGCGACTAGTTTTGCGGTAAACGCAATTTCTGACGGTATTGCACCAACCCCCTCCCTAGACAGAGGCACGCAAAAAAGGAAAAAAAAAAGGGTCCTAATAGTGAGCAACAACAAAGTACCAAAAGAAGTTGGAACTGAAAGATTTAAGTATCAGCAAATAACCGAACGTTGTTATTTCTGAATCCTAAATGTCAATACTTGAGTGTTTGTTTAACATACCTCCAAATTAACAACCCAGCTGCTTTCACCTGATCCAGAACCAGGATGCAAGTGATAGGCAGGCAATGTTCCATCCAAACAGACTGGTATAAGAAAACATTACAGTGAGAAGTAAATAAAGATAGCTAAGACAAGACAGCTAGTGTACTAGTCCATGATTCATCTAACAAGCACCAAGCAGTTTGCAACCATGTAGATTTGTTAAAACAGCTGAGCAGCAATCAATTCAGACAAGAAACAGGACAATAATGGGAATGACTAATGTAGCGAGTCATACATTTCCATGATCAAACATCCAAACGGATGGAAAAACATACGTAAACTGAAAAGAATGGACCTTGAACAAAAAAGAGAGAGAGAGAGAGAGAGAGAGAAACAAGATAACGAACGGACATAGACAATAGCGTTATATATATCCTTTACTCTTTACTCCAATTCCCGAAAACAGAGCAATAAAGATAAAGAGTGCGAGAGTACCAGCTCCTCTGGAGTCAGCTCCCTCAATGAGAGTAATGGGCACCATCTGTGGCTGAGCAAGCGGAGAAGGAGAAGAAGACAGTAAGCCATCCGAGGCAAAGACTTTATCACTAAAAAGACCGTCTTTTGATCGATCCATAGCAGCCACACTAATCAAGCTAGAAGGCTGGAAGCAGAGGACCACCACCAGTATCACGGCCACCATCATTCTTCTCCGAATCCTCGCAAAAACTCTGCTTCGTGGTGCCCACTTGCAGCAAAGTAGCCAAACAGTGTAGCTCCTTAAGAATAAAGAGACAGAGTAGCAGGCCTCCAAATGTTAAGCGGACGCTTGGGGAGAGAGTATTAAAGCACAACAGTCCTTGGGGTTAAGGACCTAAAAGAAACGACATGTAATGCAAGTGTAAGAGGTCTTAAGTTTTATTATTAATTAATACATACTATGTAATTATTTAATATTAATTGTAGTAACATAATTTGATAATTTAGAATAAAAATTAATTTCATAAATATATTTACAATTTAAAACATATTTTAAAAACAAATCTCAAAAGAAAAATGTATGGAATAAAAAATTTACAATTTACTATATTTAATTAAAAAAACATTATTTTTAATATTTAAGTATAAATAAATAAGTTTGACAAGAATTTATAATTATCTTAATAAAATATAATAAATTATCACAAAACATTAAGCCACTCCTAAATTTATTTCGAAGTATTTTTATAAAAATAAAATTATATTTAAACAACTACATAAGTTTATCATACAATTAACAATCCATCACATAATTTTTTTAATATTTAGGTATAATTTTAATAAATAATATTTTTAACACACTACAAATTATTCTTAAAATAATTTTAAATAATAATAATATTTTTAAAATGAATGAAATAACTGAAAAGTCATCTCCATTCAATCAAGATGAACATGCTTAGACTTCATATTCACTTGTTAACAATATTGAAGTAGAAATTTACTTATGAAGATCACATGTCTTTGATTTGGTGTGTGGGAAAAATAAGATGACATTGTTATATGCCTGTTCTAGAGTTCAGGTACAGATTCATCCTTTTGTTGGAGTAAACGCCAATGTGCTCAGTTTCTGCCAGTTAATTGACACAAACTTTCCGACAATCACGTGCTTATCTGCTTGATTTCTGGCTGATAAGAGTATTTCTGAAATTCTGGACATTTACTTACAAATTAAGCAAATGCTGCAAGCTCTTTTTTATTACTCTGAAAAGGTAAAAGACAAAAGGGCTGAAATGATTGGAAAGGCATTTGACATCTGAGGGTATGCCAGAATTGATGTGGTGTACATAGACAATAAGTCATCCTTCAGGAAGAAATAATATCATGCATTTGCTTTCCTAAACTTTATTGATAAAGTTGGAGGGAAAAAAATTTAGAACTTGTGGGGAAAAATGTTAGAATGATGAGCTAATGGACGAGATCTGCTCATCACCATCTTCTCCAAAGGTATAATTATTGTAGACTCTGAATAATAGATCCCTACAAGGTACAACAGCCCCAAGCTTGATGCAAGCTAGGAATGCACCTGAAAGTTTCCTATGAAGGCTGTATGCCTCGTCTGGTGGTGGCGTGAGCCTGTGTTTTAACATTGTCGCACCAAGGTTACTGACACTTGGGGTAATATTGTTGGCCCTGAAGTCATACCCACCAGGCTTCGAGAAAGGTAGTCCCACAATGAAAGCAGCCTGAACATGCGCATCTACCATTATCTCTGATTCCATTCCTGTGAGGAATCCTAGTCTTTTTGACATCTCAATCACCGCGTCTCTGTCACTATTGGCACATGCTACCACCTAAAAACAAAATAACATGTTCAAGTCTTAATTGAAATTTTCCTCTTCAGACAGAGTTCAACAAAACGTAATCCAAATCCAATCCCATATCATAATATATTGAACATTTTCAATTCACGGGCATATCAGAATATATTGAACATTTTCAATTCACAGGCTTGATGGAATGAAAACCGATGTTACTTGGTTGTGTTGTCAATTAGGAAGTCAATGTGGGAAATGGAAAAATGCGTTGCTGCAATCAAAGAAACCAATTGCAAGAAAAAAAAAGGTTACCATTCTTAAATAGTTATCGACAAAGCTCTTAGGATAATCCCGAGCTGCTCCAAAATCAATAAGATTTATCGTCTTTGTGGCCTCCTCATACAAGAAATTACTCCAATTAGGATCTGTCTGCAATATAACAAGTGAAAAACCATCAAAGGCAAATGTTAAATTTCAGACCTTCCTTATAAATGCAATGCCAGTAAAAGAATGTCAAGTCATATGGAAGACAGAAGAGATGATCTAGAAAGTCATAGCACAAGAAATCCTGCCTGCATAAAGCGGAAGACAAACAACTCCATTAATGTGAGTTCCAGTAACTTCTGCCCAACATAATTACGAATTTCTTGGCTAAGTAATGCCACCTTATCGATTGGAACTCCTGTAGACAGAAAATTTCAAGATAAACTAAAGGATCAGAATCCATAAATGGTAACAAAATAGTTTGAACAGCATTTAGAGTTTATAAGCTTTCTTAAATGAAGAAATTCAACAGGTAAAAAAACGAGACAAGAAGAAACTGCAAGAAGTTTACCATGGGACACATACATCACTATTTAACCAAATATTCCAAGAACTCACAAACAGAGATATTTTCTTTGTGGAGATTTGGCAATAGCAGCCCTAGCTCTCAAGAACAGAGTATACCAGCTGCTTTAAGTAGAAAAGTAACAGAAAGCACGGGCAGACATACCAGAAACAAGTTGTGTAGTTAGGACTCTTTTGCTTGAAAGCTCATCCAATACTAATGGAACATAAAACCCCTTAGCATCTGAGAGCAGATTACGAAATCTTTTCTGGTTGGCTGCCTCCAACTCATAGTCACATTCACGGGATAGTTCTTCTTTTGCGACCTTCAAAGGCATTCATATGTAACATTAACATTATGGAACATCAAAATGAGAAAAGGGCTAAAGCCTACAAGTCAAAACTTTCAAAGCAAAATGTCACATAGTATAGAGGCACGGCTTCTTTCTATGAACGTTAACTTGAGGCAGATCAAATAACCATAGCAAGCAGAGGCTTTGGGTTCTCAGATATTAAAGGGAACATGCCACATTAACCTCCAGCTTTAACAATCCAAAATAATCTATGGATACAAACAAATGAACACAAGAACCTTCATAGCTCTGTCAAGATAAAGCCCTTTTGGGATTAGATTTGTGTAATCCAACAGAAGTTTCACATTTTCAATGTCACTCTCAATGCTGTCTCCAACACCAGGGTATTGAATTTTCATCGCAACCTCCATACCACCCCTTGTTACTGCTCGGTGCACCTAAATAGTTCAAGTAACACATAAGCCATGTCAAGAGTCTGAAAAGGAAAAGAAAGCATGAACTATGTAGTCTGATTGTAGGAAGATTAATAGTAAATCTAGCACAACTCACAAGTGAATACCCAGATTTTTACTGGAAATTGGTAAAAGAAAAATAAAACAAATGAATTCCCAACCTGGTCCACTAATCCAGAATGTAACTAAAGAATCTATAACATTTGTGGAAGCAAAGGGAAAAAAGAAAGCAGAACAGACAGAACATGTCAATTAGTATCGTGGATGTATTTCTATCAAGAAAGTTGCCTATATAGGTCACCTGGCCTATACTGGCAGCAGCAAGTGGTTCATAATCAAAACTTGTTAACTTGGTTGACCAGTTGGAACCTAGTTCAGCATTCAAAACCTCACTGAGTTGGCTCCTCGGCATCACATCAGCACCTTGGCGAACAATATCCAAAGCAGCCAAGATCTTTCCAAAAAAAAAGAAAAAGATGACATAATTTTAACCAAAATATAAAGTTCACAACCAAGTAAAAGACACAATATGTAAAATTTCAATGAAGCACAATCACGAAAATAATAAAGAAAGCGCAAGCCCCCTTTAAGGCAACTCTTCATATAACGTTTATCTTTGCTCCAATAAATTTAACAGTAATGAAAGCTTCACCTCTGTAAATGTTTTCATGTACATCTCACGAGATTTACAATAAAAGAAATATTCACTTCAACCTCATGTACAAAATCCAGTCAATTTTAGTTTTTTGAAACACTTCCGCACAACGGTTGTAGAAATATATGCAAAATTCCATAATTTGATGCAACTAATTGTTTGCAGTTTGTACTACATTGAAATCCAAGAAGCCTCAAGCAACACTACCATTGCGGATGATGCCAGGTGCACAACACAGATAAAAGAACCTAAAAGTACAACAAGAATGCCATTGAATTACAATACCGGCGCAGGGACGAGAGACTCATCCTGAATACTCAGCATCTGGCCCAATTTGAGGGCAGCACCACGCATTCTGCACAAAGCAAGAGCCAAACGCTCCGCATTTTTCTCAGACAAAAATGGGGATAGCGCCGATTGCTTGTCCTGCGAATTTTGAGCGCCAAACGCGAGCCTTTTCGCAGATTCCTGAATCGTTCCCCATGCAAGCCCAGCTCCTAGACCAGCAAACCTTTTACAAGTTATAGGATATATGAGTGAAGATAACGCACAAACATTGTATTAACATTTGAAGTAATTACTAACCCAAGTGCTCTAGAAAAAGGAGTAGAAGGCACCCTCCTTTCTCTCGGCTTCCTCTTCTCCACCTTAACGGCGGTCTTCATCGTCGCCGTAGCCGTAGCCGTATCCGCCGCTTCTCCGCCAACTGCATTGCCTTTATCTTGCGACTTTTGATCATCGGTTTCTCTAAACAAGCCATAATCTTTCTCTAGATCACCAACTTTAACCTGAGTTTCCTCAACAACGGCATTATCTTTTACACTTTCAACGACCGCCTGTGGTTGAGAAGCGTCGGGTTTCGCTCCATCAATGGAATTTGAGTGGTCAAAGTAGACGACCGACTCTTTGGGACGAGGAGGAGAGAACTGGCGGGCTTGGCCCTTAGTGAGACCCGACAAGTCGGTGGCGGAGAGGAGAGCTTTCTTGGCTGCAGAAGCAATTAGCTTTTCGAGGTCGGCGGCACGAGGGCGGTTGACAATCTCCTTAGCAATCAGAGAGAGGCCGTTCACAAGCCTCCCCAGGTCCTTAAACGAAGTCATAATAATATGCTCGTGGCGCGCGTAAATTCAAGCATATTTGAACTGGATTCCGACAGATTGTTTCCTGTAGTATTAAAATTTTCGCCGGCTATCAAGAGGGAACTGGAACGTTGGAAGAGTGCGAGTCCCTCCTGAAATCTGGAGTGTGTCTCTGGCCTAAGAAGAAGCATAGAAAAACTGCGGATGCTACGTGGATCTTGCACTGTCCATCAGTTTTAGGGGTTTGGAACAAGCCCTGTTTAAGTTGGATCCTGACCCAATTGTTTTATAACTATTCTGTAATAAGCCCTGCTTAGTTGCTTGTTCTTTCTAAGAATAATAACAAATAACAATGCTTAATTTTTTTACATTAATTAATTTAACAATTTTTTTAAAAAAATTTTAATTTAGTAATTAACTGTTTTAAAATTCTTATAAATCAAGTTAAAATTTTGTTTTTAAAGAAGTTGAAATTTAGGAGTAGGGCTGCGTATTATCGAACTGCGGGACTTCAGACTGGGTGTGATGACGATGAAAGAAGTTGAAAGTGTGGCTCTATGTTAGGTTTCCCTAGCCTCTTCAGATTACATACTCACACAACAACCTGTAAACTGAAGCATTAAGGGATTGTGAAGGAAAGGGAAAAGGGAAAGATGGGAAAAGAAGGGAAAACAGAAGTCATGTTAAACTAACCAACTCTATCTGCCATAGGCAGAGCAATACTTTGCTATAGCCAAACTTTAATAACTGAAACATCATGTAAAGGCAAATGAAATGGTTGTTCAGATCCATTTTCAACCCTTCAATTAATTCTGATTGCATCTTGTACCTAACCAATGGTACATGCACCTCTATCACGACCTTAGAAAACAATCTTACATACTTGTCCCAGGAAAGCTCTGTTAGGTTCTTATGAGATAATGGAAAGAAGCATCACCCAATAAAAAAAGGTGATGAACCTTGAGAAAGTTGGAATGGACGAAGCAGGAAATATTAAATGTATCCTGAGACGGCAGATCAGCCTTCCAATGGTAGCTCTCCGCAGTTGATAATCCTGCATGGCTTGCGCGGGGTATCAGTCCTGCTTGTCTCAACAGATTCAAGTTTTTGCACAACATCCACTCCATCAATGACATGCCCGAACACAACGTGGCGATTGTCTAGCCATGGGGTCTGAAGTAAACGAATCAAATTACAAAAATTGGAAGTTAAAATTCGATGAAAAAGATAACCAGCATGGCGTGAAAGAAACCTATTCCTAAATATTTTAGCTTTTAAGAAAAATAAAAGCATCAGGCAACCAGATGAAAGTTAGGCAAGGCATGCCATCATCAGTTAATGGACATAAGATATGGAGATGCCAAACCAATTTCAAGCCTGGTCTTCTTGTAGAAACTAGAGTTGCTAGAAGCAGAAATCATGAACTCATAGTCCTTTTGCAATAAATTATTGCTTAGTAATCTATTGCACACATGCACTCACCACTTGAGGCACAATGATGTCCTCACACAAAATTGAGTAAAGAATAAAAATAAGCATAATCAGACACACAAACAAAAGAGCAAGAGACTTGAAAACTAAAATTATCCAAGAATTAAGCCCTAATCCCCTAATTCCTTCACAGGTTTTCAAAATCAGTATTTTCCTGAATCTTATCGCCAACTTGCTTCTGACTGTCGTGGCTTTTGTTGAATTCAGTACAAAACAAAACATCAAGTTTTCAGTACTATGATATTCCAGGAAAATATATACAACATGTTTACGTTGAAGTGAAAAGATGCGGAAACTAGGATCTCTAATCAAGCAAGGCTAAAAGCGGATATGAAATCAAGAAATGGCCAACATAAAGCAGCTATTTCACCTTTACTGTACAAATGAAGAATTGACTACCATTGGTATTGGGACCGGCGTTGGCCATGCTCAACACACCAGGACCAACATGCTTCACTGCAATAAAGTGATTGAGATATTAATACTAGAAGGACCCTAATGAAATCAACCATGTGAGAATAAAAAAGTAAGAACAAGAAATATGACATTCTGCTGCTCCCCCTGTACAATAACCCTCTTCAGAGATCCAGCAAATACTCACAAGCAAAGCTCTCATCTTCAAAGCTAGAACCATATATGCTAACCCCCCCAGTTCCCTGCAATTAATGACCAGAGAAATTCTTGTTCAGTAAGATCATCATTATGTTTAACAAGCATCATGAAAGAAAGCATGAAAAATTACATTTCCTTTAGTGAAGTCCCCTCCTTGAATCATGAAATCTTTAATAATCCGGTGAAAGGAGCATCCTTTGTAGCCAAACCCTCTTTCCCCTGCACGATTGATGGGTCAGAAGCAATGCACAGAACCGAAGACCTCCAACATACGGATTAAGAGAAGCTTGCCTGTGCACAGGACACGAAAGTTCTCAACAGTTTTTGGGACAACGTCACCAAAAAGGCCCATTACTATCCTACCCACAGGTTCACCCTCGACATCAACGTCAAAGAAGACTTTGGTTGTCACTTTCGCCTGTAGCTCTGCAGCCTATAGTACCACATTTCAACACTTACCCAAACAGCAACACGAATAACAGCTGATAAACATACAAACAACAACAAACACGGCAATTACATTGGCCATGGACTTGGCGCATGCCATTCTCCGATGTTTAACAAGACTGGTTTTTGAAATCTGTAAAACGGGAAACGCCCTGGCATAGTGAGATTTAGATGTTAGTACAACAGTAGTCCTTCTCGGAATCGGAGTTTGGGAGTGGTTTAGTTTTGAACTAAAGCTGGTAGATATAGCTTGTGCCCTGCTCACGTTAACAGCATCCTGACAATAACTACGCTGTCATAACCGAGAGAACCACGACACATCTCCAGTTAGATTCTTACAGCAGCCAAACCTTAAACAAACGTCGCGGAATAAGAGAAACTTAAAAAGGGTACCTGAAATGCAGTTCGTGGGGTATGCACCATTTGGATAGAGAACGCAGAAGCCATTTTGGAGGAAATCGGAAAACACTTCAAGTCAACGAGCGGCAAGGAAGGACAATAAATTCGATAGTCACTGTTTCTAGATAAGAGTATGGAAAGAAGGAAGTGTTGTTAAGTGGATTTGTAGACTCCAAGTCCATTGGCTTCCCCGACGAATCTTCAAAATATCCGCCACCACTTTCGCTTTCGGTCATTGGACCAAAAGCCTCAAAGCTACATGTCAATGTCCACAACCAAAGACGCTTCATCATTCTTTTGTGCCTCCTGCAGATGGACCAAGCAGCCCAATCACATTGAAGAATAACATGTTCAAATATATTTATGGTATATTGATGTATAAAATGACTTATGAAAATATGATTTAAAAAAATTATAAAGACATAAAGATTATATTTCTTCGTATTTTGTTAAATATTCTTATAAAAATTTAAAATTTAGATATTTAATTTTACAAAAATTAGGTTTATAACTTTAATAATAATAATAATAATAATAATAATAATAGTCCAACGTTAAATTCTCTATTAATATGATGATACAACAAGCTACATCATATTAGTATTTTTCATACAATATGTATGAATTTTATTATTTAATAAGTTAAAATATCGATAATTATAATATGATACAGATACGATATATAGTAGTTATATACTAAAAATATTA
>JAOTBA010000009.1:19913442-19923883 GCA_025629845.1 Erythroxylum squamatum
ATTTTATAATTGTATGATGATAATTGTCTTTATTTATATTAATTGTGGTTATTATTTATATGTAAAATATTTAAAAAAATTTGTTATTTCATATTAATTGTCATTATTATTTATTATTAAGATTTTTGAAAGCATAGTTGATGTAAACAGTCAACTAGTAAAGTATACAGTACAACTGTATAATATACTAATATGGACTATTTTGTAATTTTTAAAAATTTTAGGGACTACTTTATAAATTTAAAAAATTTCTCGAAACAGTACCCGGTACCAATTGGTACCAGTACAGTTTCGTTCCAGAACTCAATCCGGTACCGAGCTCGGTACGGTATTCATAACATTGGTCGCAACAATAAACATTAGATGCTTGCTACTATATGTTCTCATTAAGAAAATCACCTTTCTATCATTAGCAAAGATATTGTTGCTAGCCATAACATTAGATGTTGGACCCCGTTTCTGGAGCCTAACTATCTGGAAGTCATGAAGTGTGAATTTTGGGCGTGGTGGAAAAACTTAGAACTTGGGAGCTAAAACCCTTCGGAAGCAAGGTTGGTTTGCCGCAACAAAACTAACAACTCCAATAACCCCTTCGGGTGAAGTTTGCTGCGGCGTCGCATAGACCCCTTCGGGTTAATTATGCCACGGACAACCTTGAAAAATTTTCTTCGTCGCGGCAAAGTCGCCACAAAAAAATTTGCTTCGGGTCAAGTACGCCACGACGAACCCGTGGGATAAACCCAGAAAATCCCAAAACCTCCCACTATACAAATGCAAACTCAAATTCCTTTAACCACATTCATCAATTCAACCCAAAAACAAAATGAATATGAACCTAACCACAAACAAGTTCTCAAAATCTTAATCTCATTTCCAAATCCAGATACTTTGCAAAAACATGAAAAATTATAGACAAATCCAAACATATATTTCATTCATATCAAAAAGTAAGAGTTTTGCAAAGCTTTAATGGCATTTCAAGCCACAATACATCATTTTGCTTCATAATCCAAAAATACAAAAGATACTTAAAATGCAGCTAAAGCCTTAAATTCCTAAAACCTAACTTAAAATACAATGTAAATTTGGAGTGATGCCATAATCCTTGTCTACTCGATCTCTTGCTCCTCACCTGGAGATGGGACAGAATGGGAGGGGCTAAGCTTAAAGCTTGTGGGTAACAATTTTATAACCGATAATAAACAAAACCATTGAAATATTCATTTCCATTGTAAAAATTTACATTGAATCATAAAGCACATATTTGTCAAATTCTCAACTATATTCACAATAATACAAATCATGTATGCATCAATCTTATCAACATATCATAAGCATATAAGCACATCAAAATGGTTTGGGTGGATCAAAAAACAGAACGTACTACACATTCCCACATAATGGTCCTGTGTAGCCGTGAACAGAATGTATTATCGCAATCCCACTTAATGGTCTTGCGTAGCCGTGAACTTATGGGAGTCCATGAAGGAGCTCCATGCCACTAGTGGGCAGGCGGGAGAAGTTTTTTGTCAAAGTGCACTTAACTTAACTTAGGGGACCACCACAAACCCACATAATCATGCATTTCACATCTTGTAAACATAATTGCCCAAAATGGCAAATTTTTTCAAAACTTGTTTTCATCAACATAAAAATCCTTTCAAAAGATCATTTCCATTTTCATTTCACAATTCATCAGCCAAATTTACATACCAAACATATGACAATTTCTCAAAGCATTTAAAAGCAATAAATGCAATATTTATGAAGCAATTGGAAACATTTTTATTCTGCTGATTTAAAAGAAAACTTTAATCGCTTATTACTTAATTATAAAAATGTAACCCACCTTGAATTCTTCGCTTACTTCTTATTCAAATGTGCCTCTCCTCTTGCTCCTCTTGCCTCTCTTGATTTCCTTAAACAATAACCAAAATTCCATTCAATTTGGTTCAGAATCGGACAGTTATACCTCAAACATTTTCGGATCGTTCTTATACTGAAATAGTATTCTATGCTCAACTTCCATCCAGAAATTGATATTCATAGAGACTGAATTTAGACTTGATTCCTTCATACAATTTGTATCCCTATGTCTCTAGTTTACTTCAAATCAAAAATCATTCCATTTGGATAACTATAGTAAAAGTTATGCTAAAATACTAAAACATGTTCAAGCTGTGCAGGAAAAACTTCGCCGCGGCAAACCATGGGAACTTCGCTGCGGCGAACCAAAGAGTTGGCCAAGGCGAACTTTCGCAGAAACTTGACTCTTCTCTCAAAATTTTCCAGATTCTCACTCTATCCAACCTTATTTTACTTCTAGCTGTCACCTAAACATGCTTCATTCATCAAATCAAGAAAAATGATACTTATACTTACTTGATTTAGCTTCAAATTCTTCAAACTCTTCAAGATCTCCTAAAAACCTTAGCTTTTCTCTTCTTTTCCCTCCTTCCACGACACTTTCCTTCTTTCTCTCTCGCATTCACAATTCTTCTTCTTCTAATTTATACTCTTAACGAATGTGAAAGGTCCCGTGTGCCCTTCATTTAAGCCTTATGTATTTTAACCTTAAGTGATCTTCCAAAACTACCCTTGAACATTCTTATTACCTTAGCATTTTAATTTCATTATCCCATGCAATAAAATCCTACTAACCTTGACATAATAATTAACTCCAAAAATTAATCCATCAAAACCTCATAATTCATTTAAATCTTGCTTAATTAAAGAAAAAATTTCTCCCTCTCTTAAAAGAATTTCTTCCTCGAAATTATTACCTGAGTCATTGAAAAGTTGTGGATACTTCTCCCTCATGGCTTCCAAGGGCTCCCACGTGGCCTCTTCTACGGAATGGTTTCTCCACAGAACTTTAACTAGCTGAACTGTCTTGTTCCTGAGGACCTTGTCCTTGGTGTTCAAAATCTCCACTAGAATCTCCTCATAACTCAGATAATCTCTCAACTGAACCTCAGTGGTTTGAATGATGTGGGAGGGATCCGATCTATACCTCCTCAACATGGACACATGAAAGATGTCATATATCTGTGACAATTTTGGTGGTAACACTAACCTATATGCTAGCGGTTTAATCCTCTCAATAATCTCATAGGGACCCACATATCTCAGACTCAACTTACCCTTCTTGCCAAACCTCATGACTCCTTTCCAAGGTGATGTCTTAAGAAAGACTTTCTCACCAACTTCATACTCCATCTCCTTTCAGTGTGCATCAGTATAACTTTTCATTCTATCCTACGCTGCTTTAAGCAGTTGCTTAACCAGATTTACCTTTTCGACTATCATCTGAAGTTACTCTAGCCCTATCAATTTCCTTTCTCCTTCCTTATCCCAACTTATCGGAGTTCTACATCTCCTTCCATACAGTGCTTCATAAGGAGCCATCTGAATGCTCGAATGGTACGAATTATTGTAAACGAATTCGACCAATGGCAAATGCTCATCTCAAGCACCTTTGAAATCCATCACACATGTCCTGAGCATTCCCTTAAGGGTCCGAATGGTCCTTTCAGATTGACCATCTGTCTGGGGATGAAAAGCAGTGCTAAAGTGTAACTTGGTCCCCAAAGCTTCTTGCAAACTTTCCCAAAATCTCAAAGTGAACCGAGGGTCTTTATCGAAAACTATAGAATTTGGAATCTCATGTAGTCTCACTATCTCATCAATATACTTCTTTGCTAACACATGCAGAGAATCAGTCTGTTTAATTGCCAGAAAATGAGTTGACTTCGTCAGACGATCAACAATAACCCATATGACATCATGCTTCCTACTAGTCTTGGGCAAACCCATTAGAAAGTCCATAGTCACCCTTTGTCACTTCCACTCAGGAATGGATAATGGCCTTAATTTGCCTAAAGGTGCCTAGTGTTCAGCCTTTACTTGCTAACACACTAGACACTTACTTGCATACTCTGCTACATCCTTCTTCATGCCTTTCCACAAAAATGCTCTTTCAAATCTCTGTACATCCTGGTGCTACCTGGGTGCATAGCATAAGGTGCATTGTATGCCTCGTCAAATATCTCATCCTTTACCTCCTTGAAACTTGGAATACAAAGTCTGTTTCCTACAACCATAAATCCATCATCCCTCACTATCACTTCAGAGTTCTTACCATTTTGAATTTCTTCTCGAAGCTTGCTTAATTCTGCATCTTGTGCTTGTAACTCCTTAACCTTCTCCCTGAGTATCGGTCTCACTCTGAAATTGGCAATGATACAATCTGGCTCCTCCTATTTCAAGCTTATCCTAAGCTTAGCCATCTCTTCCAATAATGACAAATAAATGGTCTGAACATGATCTATAGAAGATTTCCTGCTCAAGGCATCCACCACTACATTTGCCTTGCCTAGATGGTATTCAATCAACAGGTCATAATCCTTAAGCAACTCTAACCACCTTCTCTGTCTCAGATTCAACTCTTTCTGACTTAACAAATACTTGAGACTTTTGTGATCCGTAAAAATTCTTGTCTGAACCCCATACAAATAATGTCTCCAAATCTTCAGGGTAAAAATTACTGCTGCCAATTCTAGATTATGGGTCGGATAATTCAACTCATATGGCTTCAGTTGCTGCGAGGCATAAGCTATCACCTTGTTTCCTTGCATCAACACACACCCTAAACCCTTTCTTGAAGCATCACTGTAGACTGTATAACCCTCATCTCCCATAGGCAAAGTTAGAATTGAAGCACTTGTCAACTGTGCTTGAGCTCCTCAAAGCTTTTCTGACATTCATCACTCCAGATAAACTTCTGATTTTTCCTTAATAACTTGGTCAGTGGAGTAGCTATCGTAAAGAATCCTTTCACAAACCTCCTATAATAACCTACCAGATCCAGAAATCTCCTCACTTCTATCACTGTCTTTGGTGCATGCTAATTCACCACTGCTTTAACCTTCCTCGGATCAACATGTACCCCATCTCTAGAAATCACATGTCTAAGGAATATCACCTCGTGAAGCCAAAACTTACACATGCTAAACCTAGCATAAAGCTCCTTCTCCCTTAATGTTTGCAACACTATCCTGAGATGTTCCTTATGTTCCCCTTCACTCTTGAAATACACCAAAATGTCATCTATAAACATGATGACAAACTGATCCAGATACTCCCTGAAGACCCTATTCATAAGATCCATAAAAGCAGTTGGAGCATTAGTCAACCCGAACGGCATGACTAAAAATTCATAATGCCCATACCGTGTCTTGAAGGTTGTCTTGTTCACGTTAGATTCTCTGATCCTAAGCTAATGATAACCTGACCTGAGATCAATCTTTGAAAATACCCTTGCTCCCTGTAGCTGGTCAAACAAATCATCTATTCGTGGCAGAGGATACTTGTTTTTAATAGTCACCTTATTGAGTCTCTGGTAATCAATACACATCCACCATGTTTCATCCTTCTTCTTAACAAACAGTACAGGTGCTCCCCATGCGATGAACTCAGCCTTATATATATCCCTTCTCCAACATCTCTTCCAACTGTTCCTTAAGCTCCTTCAGTTCAGCTGGAGCCATTCTATACGATGGTATAGAAATAGGTGCGATATCGGAAATCAAGTCGATGGAAAACTTAATTTCCCTCACCGATGGCAAACCAGGTAATTCTTTTGGAAACACGTCTGGAAAATCCTCTAACTTCCCTTCATTTACATCAGCGTCCACAGTATGCGCCAAGAAAGCTTCACACCATTTTCTCATCATCTTGTCAACTAACAGAGCTGAGATAATTCTCGGTGATGGTGCTCTCCTGTCTCCTCTGAAAATCACCCTTTCTCTATTGCCCATATTAAATTTCACCTCCTTAAGGCTACAATCTAATTTTGCCTAATACTTCTTCACGGCACTCATTCCAAGTATAACATCTAAGCCGTTTAGGTCTAGAAGTAGGAGGTCCACTACCAGTCTAGCACCCTCAATAAGGAGTTCACAACTCCTATACACTTGACTGATTACCACATTCCTTCCTAGAGGTGCACTATCAAGCAAAGGACTATTCAAAGGCACTGAATTCACACCATGTAAATTAAGAAAACTTTAATAGCTTAATTATAAAAATGTAACCTACCTCGAATTCCTTGCTTACTTCTTGTTCAAATGTACCTCTCCTCTTTCTCCTCTTGCCTCTCTTAATTTCCTTAAACAATAACCAAAATTTCATTCAATTTGGTTCAGAATCGGACAGTTATACCTCAAATGTTTTCGGACCGTTCTTATACTGAAATAGTATTCTATGCCCAACTTGCATCCAGAAATTGAAATTCTTAGAAACTAAATTTAGATTTGATTCCTTCATACAATTTGTATCCCTATGTCTCTAGTTTACTCCAAATAAAAAACCATTCTATTTGGATAACTATAGCAAAAGTTATGCCTAAAATACCAAAACATGTTTAAGCTGTGCAAGAAAAACTTCGCCGCAACGAACCAAAAAGTTAGCCACAGCGAACCACAAAGTTGGCCGAGACGAACCATGGGGACTTCGCTGCAGCGAACCAAAGAGTTGGTCGCGACGAACTTTCGCAGAAACTTGACTCTTCTCTAAAATTTTTCCAGATTCTCACTCTATCCAACCTCATTTTACTTTTAGCTGTCACCTAAACATGTTTCATTCATCAAATCAAGAAAAATGATACTTATACTTACTTGATTTAGCTTCAAATTCTTCAAACTCTTCAAGATCTCCCAAAAACCCTAGCTTTTCTCTTCTTTTCCCTCCTTCCACGACACTCTCTTTCTTTCTCTCCCTCATTCACAATTCTTCTTCTTCTAATTTATACTCTTAATGAATGTGAAAGGTCCACTTTTCCCTTCATTTAAGCCTCATGTCTTTTAATCTTAAGTGATCTTCCAAAACTACCATTGAACATTCTTATTACCTTAGCATTTTAATTTCATTAACCCATGCAATAAAATCCTACTAACCTTGACATAATAATTAACTCCAAAAATTAATCTATCAAAAACCTCATAATTCATTTAAATCATGCTTAATTAAAGAAAAAAATTGGGGGCCAACATTGGATTTGTGTAAACCGAAAGAATGGCCATCTTAGCGATGGATTGTAGGAAGAAAGCTCGATCTAAGAGTTGAAGCAACCATTTTTTTTGAATTGGTCAAAGCAAAAAAATGAATTATGAGATATATGAGGATGTTGAAGAACTAATGTAAGCTTGGTGGCTAGCTCTGAGCTCTCTCTTGTGCCTCTCGTTAGACCAAATTTTGTGTGGATAGGTCCATAAGAATAATACCTATTATAAATGAACCAACAACTTGATATGAGCAAATTTATGTTAATGCAATCACAGTTGTGATTTTAAGTCATTTATACTACTGCATCTCTAAATCGTTATTTATGGTACTGTATTTTCCCACCCAAATACTCCACTCAGTTATTCTTAACTACTGCATCTTCTTACTCAATTATTGTCAAGATTTGTGTCAGATAATCTTATCTTATCACCTATTAGGTGATGTTGCATCTCAAAATTGGCGGCATACGTATTTGTTGCATGTGTCTCTCTGTGCTTAGACTTTAGGTTGATAAGTTAAACTGTTCAGTCAATAACCAAAAAACGCCTCCACCTATTCCCAAATATGATCTGCATTAATGAAAAAAACTTATGTATGAGGGAGGTTTTGAAAAGACGAGATAATATTTTTTTCACTTCTTAAATATCATTCCACCTCTGATGTCATACCTTTGGAAATATTTTCATAAACACAGTTGTCTTACTTTTAACTGCTTACTCAGACTCTTCACCGCCCAATAAAGAAATAACACACAAAACAGGCAATATTACTCTATGCTCCATCACTTGTTATCTCCAAGCACTTCTCTTTAGGAAAATTATGACTCACGTTGTTAGTCGATATTTGAAAGTTAGCCCACACATAATGAATTATATGGACAGTTTTCTGCACAAGAATTGCATATGTGTTATACCCAAATCACCAATAACTGACATATAGGATGAATGCGTACATATTTCTTCATTTTCGTATCAGAAACAGACAAGGGAAAAAGAACATAAAATAAACATAGCCATCGATGGGTGGTGGAACAAATACCCCTCTTAAAATAGCAACAATCAACCTCTAATGTTATACATTTGGAAACATTTTTCATGAAGAACACAATTGTCTTACTTGTAACTGCTCATTGATACTTTTTACCGCCCACAAAGAAACAAGCTAAGAACAATTTTCCATAGATGCATAACACACGAAATAGGTAATATGACTCTGTGCTCCATCATTTCTCATCTCTAAGCACTTCTCTTCAGGAAAGTTGTGACTTACATTGTTAGTTGATTTATCCTGCATTTCTCCACAAGAACTGCATAATGTTGATTCCTTCTTCTTCTCCAACTTGCAGGTTCCTCTGCCACCTTCAATGAATCACCATAGTCATCGCCATCTGATGATGAATTGCAAAAAGAAATAATAGAAGAGTTGAAAACCTTTACAAAGAACATTCTCTTATGTTGCTTCAATTTGAAAAATCAGCCATTGCTCAATGATTCATGTAACTTATTACCCACTTTTTTTTTAATAAAGATAACTAATGTTTCATTAGTTAAAATCATTTATGTACAACAATGTTACAAATACAGTACCAAACTTGATACCGGATTGGATTCTCGTATGGTACTATACCAATACCGGTTAATACCAGAATCGTTTCAGTAATTTTTAAAATTTATGAAATAGTTCCTGAATTCTTTTAAAAATTACAAAATATTTCATTATCATATTGTACAGTTGTATTGTATATTTTTAACCCTGTCTCCAAAAATCATAATAATAAATAATAATCACAATTTTAATTTCATTTATAAATTTAATTTAATAACTATTAATAAATATAATTATATTTGAATTATATTTTTAAAATACATAAATTTCAAATAAATTTTTATTTAATATTTAAAATTTTATAAAATAAATATTAGTTTATAAATAATAATTTCTAAATTATTTATTTTTAAAAATAAAATATTTTTATTAATACTTTATTAATAAATATTACATAAAATATTCAAAATATTTATTTAATTTATAATTATTTTTAGTAATAAAAATATTTATTACTATTTTAAAAACAAAAATTAAAAATCCACAATAATTATCAAAGTTGAAGTAAATAAAATTGCCCTTATTTGAATTTTCCTTCTAGATCTCCTACTTTACTCTATATGGTGATTAACACACAAGATCTCATCTTGGTGTTAAGACTTGATGAGTAGCTAGTCCATCAAGCTACTAGCGCCAGTTTAATCATCAATCTCTGTAAAACATCTAGAAATGATAATATCACTATAAACTCTTTATTTGAGTGAATATTCCTTAATATGTTTCAATTAATAATTCCAACATGCAGACACTTGATTGATACTCTGTAAAAATATATTCTGATCATTTCAAGAATTATAATGAAATATACATGAGTTCACCACACATCAAGACTGTGATTCACAATAAAAGAATGCTAAAATGTATGTTTTAAGATTAAAGAAACGACCTACTTTAATCTTTAAAAACATATGTGATTCCAGATTCATTTAATAGTGCCATTATCGATAGTTAACTACTATCATGATATGAAACTTATTATTCCCTTAAAGTAAACTCCTTTACTTACATGGAGATAAATCGCAACACTACAGTTTAAACTATAATCAAGCAACCAACTTGATTATGCAACTATGAATCAACTAATTTAGATTCTAATAATATACATGTTTCCCATACATCTCCATGTATATGTATATTATAAAAGAATCTTGGTACCTTATGACTAGTTATATAATGCTCATAGAAATAAAATCAAGCTCTTTTGTTTTATTAATAATAAATATTTTCATTACAAAAGTAAGTGGAAGAAGATTAAGTTATATGCAAATACACTTACTTTCCAGGGAACTACATTTACATAACTCCAATACACTTGCTTTCCAGGGAACTACATTTACATAACTCCAACATAATGTTCTTTTTTCGAGCGAACCCTTAACAAAACAGGGAATAACAAAACTCTCTGAATCTTCCATAGAATCCAGCAAATTTCCCGGGTAAAAGGGTGAGTTGTCCTCTTCTTGGTTCTTCTTCATTCACCCTTGAAGTGAATCACACGTTAGTACAATGATAATCGAATACACAAGAAGGGGGGTTGAATTGTGTAAACTTTTCCGTTAAACCCTTTTTTAAAAAAAAAACTTGTTCAGTTCAGAATTACTATAACTTCCGTTCGTAAATGATTCTCTAAAAACTTGCTTATGTAAAATATCAAAATCACAGTAATGTAATAGAGAGTGTTGAGAGAGTTTGATACAGTAATTTTTATACTGGTTCACCCCAAACCGTGGGCTACGTCCAGTCCTCAGATAACCTTCTGAGATTTCACTAT
>JAOTBA010000009.1:19942372-19963361 GCA_025629845.1 Erythroxylum squamatum
TTTAAAAATTAAAGAATTCAATTCAAAATATTATCTGTATTAAGCATTAAAAATTAATATTTAGAGAGATTTTGTGGTTTTTTGACCAATTGTAATAAATTATTTAATATTAAAAATTATGTAATATTTCTTTATGTTTTTAGTTAATTATATTAATACCAATTAAATGACAATAGTTTAAAATGAATTTTTTAATGGAGATTTGATGAAAGTTTAAAAAATATTGGATATTTAAAATTCTTTAATCCTAATTAATTATTACATAAACAACAATGGTTTTGTTTGTCTGGTGAAAGGTCCTTGGAATTGGGCTTCGATATGAGTGAGGGAAAAGCTGTTGGTAGTGATGTCTTCCATTAAAATACATCGTATCTTGTGTGCCATGTACAAATTTGTAGGCGGAGTGGACGCATCTGCACGTTTAATGCTCTTGCTTATTGCATGAAGTCTGGGATTTTGACTGTAGTAATCAAAGTAGGTGTTGCTTTGACATTGGCTATTCTGAGCATCCACAACACAAAAAAACTAAAATCTCCCATTGAAGTTCACTTCTTATAAAGCAATGTGCTCTGTACATTAAAGCAAAGTTCGCATGAAAACAGAAACAACAGATAACAGGCAGGCAGGCCCATTCAACTCAACCACTCCCGCGACGTAGCTGCTTAACCTACAGCTCCTTGCTACTATTTTACTTCTTCTTCCACAGTGCACGAAAAGTTAACCAAAACTTTTCTTTTACTTCGTATTTTTTATATATAATTTCTTTACTTCTTTGGAATTTCGTCGAAAGAATAGGTCCAAGTGCGGTAGTAGCGATGTCCCATCTCAAGGGTCCATGTCCTCGTTTCTGGTTTGGTTGATTTGTCTCTTGATGGTCCTTTTGATTCTCCAATTGACCTAAAACTAAATGTTCCCGTTCGCCACATGTCATCAAATTCCATCAATGCTTTGCTTATTCGCGTCTTTTGCTTTGAATTAATCACAGCCTATACTGTACGCTGATAACTTTATTCTATAAGGTGACTTTTATATCATTTTTGTTGTCAGTTTCCATGGGAAACCCCGGATTTCCATTATCAAAACAACAGTCCTTGCGTTTAATTTTCTTTGCATTCAAGTTATATGCCTTTTTCATGCTTTGGTATCACGTCAGCTTCGATCTCAGGACACTAATCTTCCACGATTACATCTTTAAACTTATTGATATAAATATACAGCTACTACCACTACATCGGCACCACAATTCAACGTGTTCCTTTCTATCTTTGGCATCATATTTAGTGTCTCTTCTATGGCGGCTTTTCTCTCATATCTAGCCCTTTTCGCCGCCATCTCCTCCGTCGTAATCTCGTACGATCCTGACTCGCTTCAAGATATCTGCGTAGCTAATCCTTCTTCAGGTAAATTAAAAAAAAAAAAAGGGTTCTTTCTTGTTTCTGTTCTCGTAGCCATAGTCTGTTATATTGAACTCATTAGAGAGAAATCTCTTATAATTTCAGGCACTAAGGTAAATGGGTTTACATGTAAGCCTGATGCGAATGTCTCGGAAGATGATTTCTTCTTCAACGGTATAGCAAAACCAGGAGTGATCAACAACACTGTGGGTTCACTAGTGACAGCGGCGAATGTGGAGAAAATTCCAGGCCTGAATACGCAAGGTGTGTCGCTCTCTCGCATCGACTACGCACCACAGGGTCTTAACCCACCTCACACACACCCGCGAGCCACTGAAATCATCTTCGTTCTCGAAGGTGAACTGGACGTCGGGTTCATCACCACTGCAAACAAGTTGATCTCCAAGCACATCAAAATAGGTGAGATCTTTGTGTTTCCTAGAGGCCTCGTTCACTTCCAGAAGAACAACAAAGACAAACCAGCCTCCGTACTCTCAGCATTTAACAGTCAACTACCAGGAACTCAGGCCCTGCCCATGACACTCTTTGGTTCAACTCCAGCTGTTCCTGACAACGTTTTGACCAAGGCCTTCCAAATTGGAACCAAAGAGGTGGAGAAGATCAAATCCAGGTTCGCTCCTAAGAAGTCCTAAGATTGAGGAGTTGTTCTTCTCTTGAAATATTTGGGTATTTGTTTAATAAAAAAAAAATTGGGTGTTGGAATGCAATTGGAAACTTGTTTTGTTTTGTTTTTTTCTTTTTTGTTGACAATAATGCAATTGGAAACTTGTAGTTATCTTTTTTTCTTATGGCAACAATTTTTTGTGGTCCTACAAAATATGATTACTATTAAGTACTGTGTGATTGAATAATTAAAACTAAAGACGGAGCAAAATAATTAATGCATCTACCACATAAACCTGTGTAGTAGGTGATAGGATAGGAGTGACTTTAACTTGTCATTTCTCCACGCTTGCTTTTACCTTGGCGACAAAACTATTAAGCATCTTAATTTTAATATTTCAAGGTATGGTTGGAGGTCTTATGTACTTGTTAGATTTTGAGTAACGTCACATGGAAATGATACGTAAATGAGTGAAGGAAAGCCCAGAGGATTTGGTGAACAAAACACATAGTCATGTCCTGAGGAACTTTCTCAGACAAATGTTGTTGTCTCTGTCAAAATTACAGAATATAATTAGGTCCAAGGTGAAGCAAGAGACCAAAAAATCGGCAACCAACTTTGGTTGCTTTAACACAAATAGATGCATTTCGTAGTGAACAAGGCTGTGGCTAATAGATAAATAATCTAATTTGATTGGTAAGATGTGTCTTTCATTGTCTATTTCAGCTGAGTAGCTATACTTGTGCTAGAATGTTGCTGTTAGTAGAGGTGTCATAGTAATTAATATCCATATCAATTAGGGCTGCCAAATTAGTTGGTACTGCTTTATCTAAATTTAAAATTCAAAGGACAATCTAAGTCTAAACAAGACCAACCTAAATTCAAATTCTATCATTTTTTAAATCAAATTAATTGTAAAAAATAATATGAATCTGGGTGGAGTTAACTCAAAAACTTAAAATTGATTTGTTCATATTTAAAAATTCAAACTTTTCAAATTTAATTTTTAATTTTAGGTAACATTATAGACTTAGATTTGGACTTCAGACCAGTGTTGGTCCATGGCCAACCTAATATGACCGGACGAAAAAAAGAGCTCGAAATCAACTGAGAGTACAAAAGCGTGTTGAAACGCTCTGGATTGAAACAAGACACATTTGATTTGACCATGAAACTATCATGGTCCAAGGTCTCGTCATGTATCTATCTCTATGCTTACCTCACGAAACTGGTAACAAATTTTGCTTCCGTTCTCTTCTCCTATGTATTCGATCTTCAATTTCCTGTTTAATTAGAAGTCTGGCTTGTCCAAATTGCTTAGAAATATGTAACCCTACAGTTCATGAAGTTCGTTTCATTGTTTCAGCTTATGAGCTCTCTGTTCCTCCCCTGCCAATGCCATCCTTTTACTTGTCCGTCGATTCTATTTCCCTATCTTATCAACTAGATGTTACGTGCAGATCATCCTGTGCTGCATAAGTAGAAAAATTCACAGCATGATAGTGCTTCGTCCAAACCTGCTGATAACAACACTGATGCAATAGTATATAAACGAAATGCAACACGAGTTCATGCTGGGGTTAACGCCACCAGTTGAACTGGATTCACCAAATGAGTCGCAGTAAAACTATTCAAATTAGACTTAAACCCGCTGCCCCGAGAACCAAACAGCTTAGAAAAAGCTCCCAACTAGCTCATATGTACTTCTTGAGGAGCTGAACTATCAGTTCAGGCTTAAGATTCAAGTTCTAGTACAACCAAGGTGAGATAGTTCAACCGTTCATTTTCTTTACTTTCCTCCAACTCTTAGGTTGTCCTGGGAGAGTTGGTGAATAGGGCTGATTATTACCCTAGTTATACATATGTATCTCGGTCTCCAACGATTTACTAATCTAGATCTCAAGTTTCTTAGATGAGCTCAAGCATGAATTATCCAGCGAGCTATGCCCCTGAGCTTAATGAAGTCTCTTTCAGTTACCACCCTACTTCAAGAACACAAATACTTCTTTACCCAACACAATGCATTTGTATTACATCATACATTTTATAAGCATATTCCTGTATATGATCCTGTCACCTGAGAAAATTGGATTGATACAGCCACTTCAATGGCTACCTTCATGAGTCAACATTAGGGTTCTGAAGTAAAAATCTGGCATTACTGAGAACAGCACTGGTCTCCTCATTTGAAGCATCAAGCAATCGAAGTTCTTTGATCTCCTCCTGCCATTTCTCCATTTGTTCCTTATGCAACCTGTCAACATACCCATAAAAACTCGAAAATTAAAAAATGAAAAATAAAAAATAAAATCAACCATTGTTCTTAAAAGATACAGAGCTCTCACAAACTTACAGAATCAACCTATCTTCAAATTCATTACTAAGCTCCTTAAACATGGCTTTTGTTGATTCCAACAACTCAGATACCTTGCACAAAATGAATGACCAAGCATGAAAAATACCAAAACCATTAGCAGCTATAGTTACCATATTTTATTTTTCTGTAATATCAGATATACCGTTTGGGTAAATTGTTCAATTTTCTCAAGAATCCGCGCAATATTCAACTCCATCTCCTCAGAACCCGCAATGTTTGTTTCATCTTCTTCCTTCTCTATACTTTCTGGCTCTGCTTCATCCCCTAATCCACGTTCCTTCTCTTCATTCTAGGAAATATAACATATAGTAAAATGCTTGTTGCAGCATGAAACAAGAAAAACATTCCCACACAACCTGAAAGGCATTGAGAACTGAAAATGCAAAAAGGATAGCAAAGTAATACTCCAAGTTTCATGCGCTTTGTCACGATCTCGACGGTTTCATTCCCCATCTATGCAGTTACAGTTAAAAACTACATGAAAATATCAGTCCCTTATCAACTGGTATAATCAGTAAACAAGTAAGTTATATCAAAAGTTCAAGCTAATGAACGATCAATTTGCAGTCATACCTACCTAAAGATATTTAGGTATACCTGAGATCACCGATCGAAACTCTGGGATTCTTAGTGGCGGCAAACGGTGAGAATGTCGAGGAGAAGCATACTTCCAAACGCAAAAACAGAGTTTTGAATGCTACGGTTTTTAAATTAGAACGTCTTTCAACTCTCTTAAGATTTCACGGGAGAGCGTGCCTTATACGACGTCGGGTTAGGCCAAATGATTTATGTACTTACAATGAAAAATATGCTTGACCTCGATGCGATGAATTTATTGGTTGGTGTAAACCTCCTCGTGATAAGGTGCAGTTGGATGTGCAGTTGGATACAGACGGGGCGTTCAAAAGTTTGTCTTCTTTTATTAAAACAGGTAGTCTTGTTCGTGATATTTCAGGTGCTTGACTTAGAGATTTTGTGCAAAATATTGGTTGGTACTTTTCTATATTTACTAAATTTTGGGGAGTTTTTTTTTCCGATCTCATGTTTGCTTGGGATCTTAGGTATCGTCGAGTTGAATTGAAAATGGATTCTCTAGTGTCAATCAATATCCTGTCCCCCTCAACTCAACTGGCATTGTCTCACAATCCTCTGATTATGGGTATCAAAGAGTTGATTGTTCAAAATTTAGTAATTTTATCTCATCATATTTGTAGGGAGAGAGACCGATGTGCTGACTGACTCACCAATTTTGCTGTATATTTTAAGTTAAGAATTACTATTTTTATTACTGCAGCTTTTAAAGGTATGTATATGGTTTGTTTAACTAGATTAGTCATATAATTTGTTTCTATTTTTCTATTCCTTTCATTTCAAAAAAAAGAGTGCTTTATTTGAGTGGGTGATATATTCGTATCTCTATCTTTAAACAATCGAAGTATCAGAGTGTTTACGCCATAGCCTCGTGCGTTGTTTTACAAGAATAACATTCCTCGGGAGGACTTTGTGTGCTTTCTGGAAGCAGCACGGGAAATTCAGAATCTTATTTCCAGATTTTCTGTCCAGTTTTACTCTGTCTTATTCTGTCTCATGAAATCTTAGCCATTTATTTTGCGGGACTCACGCGGGACCCATACGAGTCCCACATAAATAAATGGCTGAGATTTATTGGACACAATAAGACACCATAATATTGGACAAAGGATTTGAACTCCCGAATCTTTACCCTCGTGAATCCAAGAACATAAGTCCTCGTTCGCAGAACCAATGTGAGCCATTTCTTTCTTTGCCGCATAATTTGGCTGCTGGTTGAACAGATGAAACAAGAATATGGCACTTTGAGGAGCCTCACTTTCTACTCAAGACTCGATGTTAACCACTCTTCCTGTAGACCTCGTTTCAAGCTACATGAAGACAAGTTCAGCATCATCAGTGCAACGAAACACAAGTGGCGACAAACCAAAAGGACTTTATCTCATAGTTTTAATTATTGACACTGACACGGTTACTGCACCTTTGGCACCAGACAGACATTTACGCGTCGCTTTCCTAATTCCCCGAGTGAAACAAACCTAGGCTGCAAAAGCTCGTCCTAGCTTATGGACTTTCTGAACAACCTAAGATACTTACACTAACTTGTAGAAACCATAGGTTTCAGCGTGTGATTCGACAACTACACATCTCAGATACCTACTACACAGGCTGTTCTTATCTTCTTTTCCGGTCAGACAGCAGGTGCAAAAGGATGACCTTTCGTGTGGTCTGGTAATGATGTGATTTTGATCCTTGAACTTTTGCTACGTCCATCTCTTTTTTTTTCCTAGTTATTTTTGAAGGGTCTTAATTATAAAAAGGTACTTTTAAATCAACGACGGAGGTACATGGAGTCCAGTAATATATTGAGCCCCTTAAAATTATTAAATATTTTTTATTTTTAATCTATGTATATATATACTAGGATGGAATTATTTAGGAGTTAGTGGTGCACTGAGCCTCCAAAAATTTAAAAAAATTAAATATTTGGGCCCTCCTATCTTAAATTTCTGGCTCCGTCACTGCTTTAAACTATCTAATCCTTGCTCGAATCTGGTAAGCCCTTTACAGGAAGCAAAATTATAACCTCAAATTTTAAACAGCTGTGTATATAAGAGCAGTTTGAACTTGCGACCTCACTTAAACCAAGAAACCCCTTGTCAACTCACATCACTTAAGCCATGTCCATCTCTTTATCATGTATTGTGTGAACAATATGAACTTGACTAGGGATGGCCGAACACTAGTGGGAATCTAAGCCAAGTAATTGCATGTCGTAAGTGTTTATGTGGGGATATTTTATGTAAAATCCGTACATAAGGTTATCTTAATTTTAGTTTTATTATTATTCATTTAAGTTAAAATTACGTGCTGTCGGATCTCTCCAAACTATACGTTGCCTTTTATACTCTAATATGAGAATTTTGATATACTAAATGAAATCTCTTGCAAATTATGATTAATTAATCTTTTTTATTTTGGCATACCATTTGCAGATAGGAATTGAACATATAGTAAAAACTATAAGTTAATAATGTTAGGATCGTGTAAATTTTATTAATGTATAGATTGTATTGAAAATTGATAAAAAAATATTGAATTAAATAAAAATTATTTCATTTTTATGAATCTAATTAATTGAATATGAATTATTAAGTCCAAGAATTTTAGTATAATTATTGTAAAAAAATCAAATATGGAATCTAACTACACCTAAATAATAAATATCATTGTCAAATATGCATATATTTGTGATTTTAGTAAATTATTAATATATAATTATGAATAGAACAAGAGAGATCAGAAAATTAATATCTTATTAATTTATCAAGATTTTTAATTTAGCCTATTTCGTGATATCCCAAATTTTCCTTTATGCTGGTAAGGCCTGATAACAGCTTATTTGGCATAACAAGAAGCATTAATGGGTGCATTCATTTTGGAGATAACTTGCCAATAAGAAATAGATTGAATTCAGTCATAAACTAGTAATTTACAAAACAATAGATCTATCAGTTGGTATTCACGAGGTAATTGACTAGAAATAAATACTCCCTCCGTTCTAAAATAAAAGTCATTTTAGATGGATGGATACTTATTAAGAAAGCTAATGAAATGTTTGATATACCCTTATTAATTGCATATTGAACTATCTTGAAAATATAATCTGTGTAATCAAGATGTGAGAAAAATTAAAGGGTAATTTTAGAAGTAAAATTATAAACATGCATGAAAAGTCACGAACGACACTTATTTTGAATAATTAAAATCTATCGAAAACGACTTTTATTTTGGATAGGAGGGAGTATTTAATACATGATAATTACAAATTATCAAGTGGACTTCTTTTCTTGCATGTGTTTAGAGCTAGGATTGTAATTCAAGGATAGTCTTCAAAATCCAAAACATGATATTTAATGTTGTCATTTAATTTTGTATTCATTGTTTTAATAAGACCTTTAGCAATTAATTTTAAATAAGGACAACTTTCTTCTAAATTTATTAGCAATTAAACATGCGAAAAGTTACATTTATTCAATGTTTTAAACATTAGTTCGAAATTTAGGGTTTAAAAGATTTAATCAATATTAGATTGTCATAAAACTGACTAAAAATTAAATAAAATTAAGGAGTTTAAAATATGATTGAAAAATATTATTCTTATTATCAAATAATTTAAAGTTTAATTAAAAATTATTAAATAAAAATTAATTGATTTATTTTAATTTATAAGAACTTAATAAATCATAAAAATTAACATATTAATTAATAAATTCATAACAAAAATCATTAAAATAAATTGAAAACTAAAGAAGAGTTCAAATTAAAGATTGAGATTTGGATGCATTTATTAATCTTACCAAAATGGAAAAGGACAATAAACTCTAGTTCTTATTGGTTATAGACCATTGACAGCTTGTAACTCTGCATCCCTACCCCTTTCTACATAAACTAAAAGAGTGTCCATTAGTGCATGCTCAAGCTTCTTGATTGAACAACCTTCCTTGTTTTTAGCCATGGTGGGCAGCAGAAGTTTAAACGCCTATCTCTTTCTCATCTTTCTGGTTGTTTTCCGACATAGGAATAGCCAAGCTTCTGAGTCCCAAGCATCTGGGCCTGGTTTTGTCAGAACAAAAGGAAACAATTTTGTAGTAAATGATAAGCCTCTCTACTTAAATGGCTTCAATGCATATTGGCTGATGTACATGGCTTCTGATCAATCGACAAGAGATAAAGTCTGGTCTGCGTTCCAACAGGCCTCCAAGTATGGTATGAACATTGCTAGAACTTGGGCTTACAATGATGGAGGTAACAGTAGACCTCTTCAGATTTCTCCGGGACACTACGATGAAGAGACTTTCAAGGTAATTGTCACAGAAGCTGTGTGAACTCTACAAGCTAAAGTTGAGTTTAATAGCTATTTCAGTTCTCAACTAGGCTCGCTTGATCACGTGAAATTACGATGTCTATTCCCTTTTTTCTTTTTCTCCTTCCTAATTTTCTTGTGTTAATTTATTTCAGGGACTGGACATGGTGATATCTGAAGCCAGAAAATATGGGATTTATGTGATCCTGGGCTTAATAAACAACTACGAAGATTTTGGAGGTAGACATCAATATGTTCAATGGGCAAGGGAAAGAGGTGAGCAAGTGAGTAGCGACGACCACTTCTATTCTAATCCTCTCATCAGACAATATTACAAGAACCATGTCAAGGTATAGCCAATCCTTCAAGTTCTTAATTTTCCGTCGACTGGTGAGTAACATACGTTTCGGAGTCTTGGCAGGCTTTCGATCTAGAGGTTCGTTAGTAGACTCGTGAAGGTTATGCATTTGTGTTTTGACGTCCTGTTAGGATTAGGCAAGCATGCAAGGAAAACCTGTGCTTTTCTGACCATCTAGGAAGATTCAGAAAACCTACTTAACCATTATCAACATCGTTCTCTACTCTTTAGCTTGCATGATTGGCGAGTGTCATGTTCTAACTGTTTGTTTGTTCCGAGTTCTCTCTTCTGACAGACTGTGCTCACGAGAATCAACACTATAACTGGAATGGCATACAAAGATGATCCCACAATTTTCGCTTGGGAGCTTATAAACGAACCTCGTTCCGATGACCCCTCTGGAGTCCTAATTCAGGTCATTTCTGAGCAATCCACGTATCTCCCATTTCCAGTATAACTATCAAGTTACGTCCCTCTATCTATACCTTTTCTGTGACTTTTATATTCTTCCTTGTGATGGCTTGTGTTGTGATTCTTGAAGGATTGGATCAAGGAAGTGGCAGCATACCTCAAATCCGTCGACAGCAATCATCTTCTGGAAATAGGACTTGAAGGGTTTTACGGGGACTCAGGGAAGCAGAACAATCCTGGCAACATCACATATGGGTCTGATTTTATCATGAACAACCAAATCCCAGAGATAGATTATGCAACCATTCATCTCTACCCAGAAACGTGGTAAGCCTTCTTCTAACTCCATTCACAATTTTCGTACAATTCATGACCTCATATCATATGAATGGAACATGTCACAGGTTTCCCAACGCAAACGAGAAGGAACAAGACGCTTTTGTGGACAGATGGATCCAAGTACACACCATGGACGCCGATTCAGTGCTCAGAAAACCACTTATGATAGGGGAGTTTGGCAAGTCTTCAAAACTTCCAGGGTACACCGTTCAAACAAGAGATGGTTATTTCCAGAAGATATATGATATCATACATAACAGTGTCAAAGGTGGCAGGGCGTTTACTGGTGGGATTTTCTGGCAACTTTTGGCCCAAGGAATGGACAGCTTTGGCGATGGGTATGAGGTTGTCCTTGAAGAGAGCCCTTCAACTGCCAATGTTATAGCTCAGCAATCTAAAAGACTTCACATTCGTTAGTCATATAATTCACAATAGAAAGTTTTAACAATGAGATTGATTTGTCCGACAGTATTACCTTCTGATATTCATGGACATATATTGGGGGATAAGAAGAATTAATCATTTCAGTGAGTGTGACTATCATTTACTCCGATGCAGATTCTATCTATTTTGAAGACTACTCTTTAATCTTTGCAATTGATAGAGGAGAGCATGCGACAAAAACAATTAAAAAGAGAAGGAACTTCAAGGGGAAGACTACAATTATAAGAAAACATGCTTATGGTTAACGTATGATACACCAGAATCTAATTGTAGTATTATTACAATATAAAACAGGTCGAAACGGGAGTCGCAAATGTAACTGTGCAGGAGTTCTATTGTTGCTATGGCGGAGAGTAAAAGCTTCCAAGGTCCAATATCATTGGCATTAAACATGCAAAACCTAGTTGCCCCACAGGCTCGGATCGGCAAAATTGCCCAACTTCGACATGCAAAGGAACACAATTCCTCGATCAGGTTTCATTGATTTTATGGTTACGTATCAACTGCACTATGCCTATTTTCCACCTATACATGCAGCGAAGGATAAAGGGAACAGAGCGAACTCACTGATGGAGAAACTACCACAAGCTGACTAGCTGTACATTGGAGAAACTACCACAGGCTGACTAGCTGTACATACATACATTTGGATTGTTGAAGCTACAAGTATATTTTATTTATCAATCCTGAGATTATTACAAAGATGTCCCAATTCAGGTCTCGCATCCATCCACGAAGAGAACCTTGTTTCAGCTGCGTTGGTGCAGTATAGGTAGGATCTGAATGTGATGAGAAAGAAGTATCGCCTGTAGATGTACAAAGGAAACTGGTTATGCCTTCGTACCGGAAAAAGTAAAGAATTTGGTTGGGGAATAGATAAGGGAAGTGAAGGAACAACATGGTCATCACTAATCACCAAGTAAATATAACACATTTACTGAAAGGAGGAAAGAAAATTAGCCAATGGTCATAAGTTGGTGACGTGTAAATCAACCTTAAAGCCTTCATTCCCATATCCTTGAGATGTGCACGATGTTCATCATCCCCATCACGAAATTTCCTGAGTTCCTTACTGTAATAATATATATCATCACGTAAATGCCCTGCACCTGCACAGCTGTGGAAGAGAAGTAAGAAACTCTGCACAACAAATGACAATATGCCAAGTAAGACTGACCTTGGAGATGCAAATGATACGGAATCAAAATTAAATGATTCATAGCCAAACAAATGCAGTCTAACATAGGTTCTAACCGAAGCAGAGACCAGTCAACAAGTTAACACAATGTAATATTTTCTTTCTAACGGTCAAAAATTGTTAACACCTTTAATGCTCAAAAGTACAAAATTATAGTGAGACAACATACTTGTCAATAATAATGTCCACATCTGCTTTGCTATGTGGACCGCAAAAGAGAACTCTTGTTAGGCTTAGTATGTCACGGTAATCACCCATCTTGAGTGCTTCTTCATCAGACGATTGTGATGGCAGATACTCTTCAGCCATCACCGGGCCTTGTGGAATCTGTGCTGTGAAGTTTGCCTCTGCTTTGACTTTAATACAAAGAATGGCCATTGCATACGCAACTCCTCCAAACCCTGTGTGTGAAACAAATAGGTAATTCCCTGCACAACTGGAAAAAAGATAGACAATTAAGATCATCTCTGCAAAAATCAATTCAATATTGAAAATTATAATGAAATAAGCTTCCTCCTAAAACTAAATTACTGGGTAAATTCATAGTAGCCATGCCCTACTAGTAAGACCAACAATAGCAGTTTGAAGCGGTCATCTTCCAAGTTAAATCATTCTTCAATTCCTTTACCAAATAGACCAATCTGTTAACACACCACCCCCTCCTCAGCCCAATGCCCCTAAGCCTCAGCCCAATTCCCTTAAGCCCATGAAAGTATACACCCGTAGAAACAAGTAGGGACAGGGGAGTGTGAAAATTGATGCCATGTAGGCAAGGTTGTTAGGAGGGGACAAGGTAGTTACAGTGAGAGAATGTAGAGGGGAATATAAGCAGAGATTTGAGTGGGGAATGATTTACCTATCATCATTGTTTTAGGAATCGGCCTGGATTACCAGGAGGGGGAGCTAGACTCCAGCTATTTTCTTCTGTTTTCTAAACTGAATACTATCAATACACACAACCTCTATAGAGGATTCCTAACATCCAATCAGACCAGTAGTTAAACTAGTGGCTAAAGAAGCAAAATGTGGATTGTATAAAGAAGTGGTTATGGTACATACTCATCTTTACAACACTGGATTGCATCAACATCAGAAGCTAACGCCTCCCTCTCTCTAGTTAACGGTATCCTCCTGTAACTGACATCGTACCCGTCATCCTTTAGGGCAGCATAAACTTCAGCTGGTGTCTTCACATCATCTGCAAATATGTTCTCCCAATATCCCACAACACTGGATTGATTTGTTTCGGGATTAAATTCTTCACGATGTAAAAGCATTCTACCACCAGAATGTCTCACCTCAGATATTATATCTTCTTTTAGCCGTGCTTCCATATGTTCCACCTGCGAATAACAAGTAAGATAAAGACGCAAAGACGCCAACAGGCTTAACATAAAATAATATCAATGATGGCACACCACTGGACCAGTTATTCCAACATGCTTGAGTGTATCGACAGGCTTATTAAGCTCCCTGAGGACAAATGGGGTTCCATTGATGTAAACAACTGCTTCTTCTCTGAGATCAGTCAATATCACCTTCCCAGTAACATGTCCGCCTTGCTTAGGTTTGGCACCTAAATATGCTAGCATCTCTTTAGCACCAGCAATTGTTGGAGTTGCCATGCTGTAAACAGGATATCCATCCACCTGAAGCATAAAGAAGTTTAGGCTTAATGTGTATATAAATGTGTAAGCATACAACTGTGCCCTGGTATTATTATAATACTAAATTACACAGAATATAACCATGCTAAAAAGATTAAGAGGTGAATATGATCAGAGCTAGATTATGTTGGATGCTAAAGTGAAACATTTACAACTACGCAAGGGTGTTATCTCCTCCTGATTTTTTAATCTCATTGGTGTAATGCCTTCTTCATGTCGATGACAAAATATATAAGCAAAGAATTAACCAAAATAATCCAGTTGATGTATATAATCTCAGATAATCCAACCAAGACGGTGAGATTAGTACCTTGTAAACATGTGGTGCTCCATGAATCTGTATATGGCTAGAAGTCCTCTGGCCAGGAAAGAAATACATCTTAAGTATCGATCCTGTTCCCAAAACTGAACCACAACGGGCCTTGATGGTGGCCTCCATGACTGCATCTCCATGCTGTGAGTCCTGTGGTGCTCTTAGCTCTTCCTGAATTAAAATAAGAATGCAACAGTTTTTGAATTACAACAATACTATCAAAATGAATATCTATAATTTAATAAAAGGCATTGATGAAGCATTGGAGTTCCACCATCAATAGGTGAAAAGATGCTTACAGGTATAGTGAAAAACCGCCCAGGCCTTAACCTGATGCTCCACTTCATTGCTTGAACCTCTGGTCTTTGATGTAACCAAGTCTTAAAGGTCATTTTTGATTCTCCTTGACCACAAAACCCATCAAATGCTTCACTTCCAAGATATGCTGCAAAAGCAATTAGACGGAAGTACCTTTCCAAGTATTCAGCACCACGATTCAATGCCACTCTCCTCTCCCTTGGTTCAACATGTTGTTGATTCACCACCTTCCTGTATTGGAGAACAGCTTGACGTATGTTCTGAAGTGCAGAGCACCTATCAATAATTACATCCAAGGCCTTTCGGCATTCCACCCCATGATCAAATAGTCTTGTTATCTTCCACAAAAGTAGGATATCATCAATGCCAAAAGCACGACTTTGCTCCAATTCAGTCTGCGTTCTGATAATATGGGAGGCTGATGTAGCAACATTGTCTCCAGGTTCTTCACTACTTGAACTGCCATTTCCTCCAGTTTCTTCACCACTTGAGTTACCACTATCCACTTCTTCATGGTTCATATCATCTGCTAGGACTCTAATGGG
Source organism: Erythroxylum squamatum (assembly GCA_025629845.1). NCBI lineage: Eukaryota > Viridiplantae > Streptophyta > Magnoliopsida > Malpighiales > Erythroxylaceae > Erythroxylum > Erythroxylum squamatum. Next base: position 19,957,259 of record JAOTBA010000009.1, read on the forward strand.
TCTCCCATGATCAATTCTGAGTTTCAGAAGGCAAGCAATCACAGTGCCAGTGGTCGTCCTTCCTATCCCCATCTAAATTCAGGTTACCATAGAATATATGTAAGCAGAAAAACATTAAACAGACTCTCTCTCTATCCCTCTGAGCCTGGGGAGGAACTTTTACCTGACAATTGAAAACAAAGGCAGTATCCTTGGAGGCAGAAGCAATATTCATCACCAATGTGTCAAAGTCTGAACTTTTAGGAGCTTTACCATCAGTGATTGGCACACGAGCATATTTAATGGGAAAACCATCAGCCTCTAAGCATTTGAAGACTTCAAGGGGTGTCTTGATAGAATCAGATTTCACACGTTCCCATGCGTCAAAAATTTGCTCATCATTTGTTTCATGAATGACCATTATAGCACCTCCATAGCGTTCAGCTTCTCGTAGGATATCATCTTTTAATCGAGCCTCCATTCCCTCCACTCTCTCTCGATCTATTCCCTGCATGCATATATTATAATCTAATCTTACCAACTAGTGCCCATATCAATAAGAAGTATAAACTCAATGCCTAACATGCCTAAATCAAAGAAATAGGCATATTTAAAACATGGCAATGCCCATTTGGAGACTGAGGCTTCAGAAAAAGGAAAAAACTTCTGGCACTGTTCATGCCTGTCCACAAGAGGTTTACAGGAATTTGATGCATGAAAAATGTAACAATCTGTTAACTAAGACAGTCTACAGGAAACACTTCTGGCACTTTTTTGTCTCTGCTAACTAAGACGGTCTACATGAGTCCTAAAATATTCCAATATCATTAAGCAGCATTTGTTCTTTGCATGATGAAGCCACATTAATACATAATGAAAACCTTTTTCCTTGGCATCTACTACTGGATTATAATGTTAAAAACAGACAATTGTTTCACAATATACACACAAAAAAATTAAGGAAATCAACTCTAAATCGAGTACACATTCAGCTCTAGTTTAGTAATCCAATAAATATGTACAGTAGGACAGTGATCATGTTTACCGTGTATTCAAGCATGTTCTTGTATGGTCTTTCAACTTCACGAAGCACAAATGGTTTCCCATTGATGTAGATAACAGGTTCTTCTCTCATGTTGTGCCAAAAAACTGGGCGACCACCTTTCAAGCTGCCAATCCTCTGAATAACTGCGAGAATACCATCAATGGTTGGATTTGCAACTCCATAAACTGGAAATCCAGGAACTTCTCTAAAATTAGGTGCACCGTCTACCCTTTCTGGTAAAGTTTGGTTTTGACAACCAGGACAGTGGTCACTTTTTAGAACAGTTAGACTTCCTAGCACCTCCCCATTTCTTAAGGCAGCAACCACACCCATCTCATGAGGGCGGCCATCAGTAGACTCAGCAATCTTCATGAAAGATGGCTTTAAACTTGCATATCCAAGGGCACCCATTGGATCTCTCCTGAGCAACCTGCACCAGGAGCAATTGTTGCAAAATTAATTCTACTATTAACTACAGTATCTAGACAATTATTAGAGATAGATAGAAACCTCATTGGGCTCCATTGTTGCAGCATCATGAAAATTGAAGTAATTTATATTTCTAATTGTTTGCTCGTATGATACAAAATCTGCAAGGCATGCTTAAACCACTTGAGTCATTGGATAACCTTACCTGCGAATAATGCTATACAGTTCCGGCCGTGCTCTCATCCAGTCAGCAAAACTACTGTGACCAAAAGAACTAGAACGGAGGGCATCTCTCTCTGAGTGAATGTATACAGCGAAACATATAAGAAAGTAATATCTTTCCAAGTATTCAACAAAAAACGAAAGCGAAGCTTCTCTCTTCATCTCATCAGGCTGATGGAGAATACTATTGCGGTAGTTAGCAATTGCTTCACGCAAGTTCTGTGGTTAAACCATTACATTCAGGTGAATTCTCTATGTAACAGAAAATAAAGAAATTTCATTTCTAGTGAACCTGCAATTCAATGGACTAAGAATAATAACTAGAAAAACCTGCATGGAGGCACACTTGTCAATGACTTTATCTACTCGTCTTTTGCCTTCAACACCTCCCTGAATGTGCATTAGAACTCATAAGAAAACTCAAGGAAACGGTAACTCTTCCACATATCAAAAGACAAACCAAGTAACTCTTCCACAAATCAAAAGACAACCCAACTGCAAAATAAATAACAAAAGGATAAAGAAATAGGTAATTGTTAATATTTGGTACCTCCAAAACACGTGTCAAGCTTCTGATGACTGCATATTCTCCCCTAAGAAGTGCCTCCTCTGAGTTTGGCAAAGTATCAGCAACATTAGAACCTAAGTCGAACACTCTCCCCACTGAGTTGGATCTTGGGATACCTACAATACATAACAAAATATATATACAAGCTCAGAAATCATCTCTTATAAAATATTTACTGGTTATACGAATCAAAGTAGCAGTTCAATTAAGAATATTTTATACATTAGCAAGTCATATTGAGTTATTCAGTTCCCTTCACTGGAATGCAAATCCCAAGCACAAATCTAGGTGCACAAGTTTGTTACCATTTTCACATATTTATCATGAAATGAGCAATTGATAATATATCATCTACATCTTGCCCTTTCTCAACTAGAAGCCCATCAGGACTACAATATTTCCCAAACATCCAGAGACAAGTACAACTTTGCTGTCATGCCCAACAATTCACTTTGGAAGAAAAAGAAAAAGAATAGCAGATCTATCATTCCTAATAAGAAAAGGGGTTTAAATAGCTACTAATTAACAGCATGCAAAAGGTGCAAGCGAATCAATTTAAAACTCAGTTTCCAAAAAGAATCATTGACCTAGTTTAGATAATGTCATAAAGAGTGTTAACCAGTTAATACAATGAATAAAGGAGTAGCTATTGCTAAACTTGCCAAGAGCTCCAATCCGGTTGAGATAAACCAAAGTTGCAATCACCATCCCAGTTGTAGTCCTCCCACGTCCCATTTGGCAATTAAATATTATCTGCGTTTTAAAGTCTGCTTGATAAATCCTATCAACCTGAAAAGACAAAGAAAAGATGTGCAATAATCATCAGAAATTTATTTCAGGAACACCACAAATGCTCAAAATTCCATAGCTACAGTAGCGTGTAAGTATTTGATGACCAAACCGTTGTTTATTAGCAACAAAAGAAAATTCATGCAAGCAAATACATTACACTCTGTTATATCTGAAAACAATAACTCAAGAAAAGAAATAAATTCATATCAACAACAGCAAGCAATAATCATAACTTCACACTGAAGCATCAGAGAGGAAAAAGATTTTCTTTTAATTTTGGGAGTTTTGCTAGATAATGGAAACTCCCAAAAGTAAAACTCTCTTTAACAAACAGAATTATTAACAGTACGTTGTCAGAATTAGAACAGCATGCAATGACGCAGTTGCAAAGATTCCATGTGTACAATCAACACAAGAAATATATACATAATTAAAATAAAACAATCATCTCTTTGGCAAGCAAAAAAATAGTGATTATTTGCAATTTCATTGGCAATTATCTGAAATTGCTTCAGATATCAGCTCCAACAATCTTGCCATGTTGGTCTCCCATGAGATTCCTCAAAAGAGTAAATACGCTTTGCAGAACAAAGGCCAAACATATTGTAATGTAAGCACTAGTTCCATTATTAAATCAAAATCAGTATTGAGTATGGAGTTATTCCAGCTGAAATTTGTTTTCTAAAAATCAGTGTAATCCGTACATGAAAAGTACACAACTACCACCAACAGAAAATTCCCGCACAAAAGCAAGCACATTTAGCTATGTGCTAATATAACATTTTGTAACGCATGAATATACATGAGAACAAATGTAAAAATGAAAATAAAGGAAAACCAAGAAAGGAAAATATCACAATCAGACTCTACACTAACAATTCAAGATGTGCCTATACAATTCTTAAACATATAGATAAAGCCGATAAATTAAGATTTGATGACCAGAGATTATTTGTTGACCAGATATTATTAGCATTGATACTGTTATCATTATACCTACAATCTCTCCTATAATTGAGAGATTTCAAAGAGTTAATAGCTAGATTACTTCCTAAATAGTCCTAGGAATTTTGTATATAAACCCTTGCTCCTATGTACACAAATACAAGAAATACAAATTATCTTCAACATTCAACATGGTATCAGAGCCCTATTTGATTTAGGGACTATTCCTTTTTTTTTCTGATTGTTCTTCATCGGCTAAGTGTGTACTCGCCCAAACAACAACGTGTTTTTTTCTTCTCATCACCCACCTAGATTGCTTCAGCTGTAACCGGCAACTTCCATTGTGAAAGACCCGACATCAACTGCACCGCCACGCGCCGCCACACACTCTCTGTAGTCGCCGTGCGTCAGCACCACACGCCACCCTCCGGCCTCAGGGACGCCGGCCTCTTGCCTCTCCTCTGGTTATGTCAGACGTATCCTTACCTTCTACCAATACCCTTGCTTCCTTGCCTCTCCTCGGTGTATTTTTGTGTTTCTGTCCGTCTGGTAATTTTTCTGCCCATATACTAGAAGCACATTTGTTTGAACAACTTCTATTTACTATATTGGCATTTTTTTTGTCCTGAGTAACACTAAAGAAGATGGAAGGAAAGAAGGTAATTATGTCGAATTCCGATAATCCTTCACTTCAAATCAGTCCCGTAAAACTTGATGGAACTAATTATCTTGCTTGGTCAAGATCCTGCCTGTTGTTCATCAAAGCTAGAGGATTACAGGGTTATATTAATGATGACAGTAAGAGACTCGACGTCAATAATTCTGATTACAATTAGTGGGAGTCTGATAATTCTCTCGTCATGTCTTGGCTCATCAATTCAATAAAGCCAGAGATTGCTCGAACATACTTGCTACTTGACACAGCAGCAAAGATATGGAAAGCTGCTTCTCTGACCTATTCTCAAATAGGTAATAAAGCTCAAATTTTTTAGATTCGTAATAAATTGCACAACTCGAAGCAAGGAGATATGACTGTATCATAGTATTTTGCGGAGTTATGTGAGTTGTGGCAGCAGTTAGACTATTATCAGGACTTTCAAGCAGAATATTCAAAAGACACTGCTAGATTCCAAAAAATGATAGATGAAGATCGGGTTTTTGATTTTTTAACAGGTCTTAACCCAGAGTATGATTATTATATACAAGGTATAATACTTGGAAAAGATCCTTTCCCTTCTGTTCAACTCGCACATTCTCTAGTACAGCAAGAAGAAAGTAGGCAAAATGTTATGCTACATACACCTATCATTGAAAAAGCAAGATTAGTAGCAAGTTCTACTGAAAAGCCGAAACTTGCAAATACCTCATCTAATAAGGATCACTGACAATGTGATTATTGTGGAAAATCAAGACATACCCGAGAAACCTGCTAGAAATTGCATGGAAGGCCTAATCAGAGTCGTGGAAAACGAGGCAGCTCAGTGGTAAGGGGTCAGGCTCACTTGGCTGATGGAAATGGAGTGTCTAAAACATCATTAGCTGGGGGATTATCCAACGAGGAACTTCAGGCCTTAAGACAGCTTCTCTCAAAAATAGACTCTGCTTCCACAGTTGGTGCATCAAACCTTGCCAAATCAGGTATTGAGTACTACAATTCTAAAGATCATCATTGGATTATAGACTTTGGAGCTAAAAGACATATGACAGGCTTTCAAAAGAAATTTTTAACATACTCTCATGGAAACAACAGGGATAATGTTAGAATAACGGATGGGTTTTTTACTTCCATATCTAGTACAAGTTTTGTTAACTGTACTCCCAATATTAGCCTATCCTTAGTACTTCACGTACCCCGTTTTCCTATTAATCTTCTCTTAATCAGTACTATCACTAAGGACCTTAATTGCAAAGTTGAATTTTTTCCTGACTATTGTGTTCTTCAGGACCTCACACAGGGCAGAGGATTGGAATTGGTAGACTACAGGATGGCTTATGTCTTGGAAGAAGAGCGCCCGACAGTTGCACATCAAGCGTCTTTTGGAAATGATGTGATTAATAAGGAAATTCTACAGTGGCATAGGCGGTTAGGACATCCCTCGTTTTTTGTTCTAGCAAAACTTTAT
>JAOTBA010000009.1:19963461-19981709 GCA_025629845.1 Erythroxylum squamatum
AGAAATAGAGCTAGCTAATTTAGGAAACTAGTATCTGTACATAATCTTCTAATATCTATACATAATCTCCTAATATTTGTACCGAATATCAGATCTGATACATGTTATCTGATCTGATTTATTGACTTTTAGGAGTCAATAATATCTTAAAAAATATTCAGCTGAATATTTCCCAACAGAGAAACTTGTGAATTGCTCTTTGCAATTATTTCACGTGGGGTCAAATGAACAACTGGCAGATCTCTTCACCAAGGGACTCTACAACAAACAGTTTTATAACCTCGTTTGCAAGTTGGGCATGTGTGATATCTATGCACCAACTTGAGGGGGAGTGTTGATTAGAGATTATTTGTTGACCAGAGATTATTAGCATTGATATTGGATTATTAGCATTGATACTGTTATCATTATACCTATAATCTCTCCTATAATTGAGAGATTTCATAAAGTTAATAGCTAGATTACTTCCTAAATAGTCCTAGGAATTTTATATATAAACCCTTGCTCCTATGTACACAAATATAAGAAATACAAATTATCTTCAACATTCAACAAGATTGATTGTGAACTCACTAAGGTATCAAAATCTCCTTCCTCTGGTGCTTTTTCATCAGTTATAGGAACACGTTCATAGTCGAAAAGGTAGCCTTCTTCCTGAAGTTCCTCATTTGCCTGCTTACAACAATCAAGTAATGACAATAAGTTAGAAAATAGTAAGTGAATTTTTCTTTTGTATTCCACAATAAGTAGGAGTTTCAGTTGTTATGCCTCTAAAGGTGTCTTCACAGAATCAAATGACACTGGTTCCCACTGGTCAACCATCTGACCATCTGGCAATTCGTCAGTTACAAGTATCTTATTCCCATATCTGCCAAATCAGATATTTCATTTTAACTTAGAAATTAAGAGCAAAGGATGGAGATTATGCAATAACTGTCAAGAGGAAATATAGCAGTTTCTCAAAGGAGCTACCTGGCAGCTTCCACTAGAATATCTGTTTTTAATTGAGCCTCCATTAGTTCAACCCTACACCTATTGATCCCCTAATATAAAAAATGAAAATTCACAGTCAATTAAACTAAAGTTGAAAAAGTTATAACTCATTTACATGCTACAGTCTGAATGCACATGTTATCTGATAGGTAGTCTAAGCAAATGTATTTCACTAAGATTTCACAGAGACTATGTTATCTGATAGGTAGTTTAAGCAAATGTATTTCACTAAGATTTCACAGAACGTCATTGAATGCAGGCTATGCCAAATGAAACACAAAATGCAGCACATGATATTGTTAGCACAATTATCCAACATATGAATCAATTCATTTAAAACACAACTACTTGTCAAATTGCTTCAAGATTTGACGTTTTACATATGTACTTGACCAAGAACCATAATAAGATGCCCAACTCAATACCATACCATACCGTGTACTCAAGGTTGGAGAAAGGCCTCTCAACATCACGTAATACAAATGGCCGCCCATTTATGTACACTACCTGCTTAAAGTGAAAAGGAAAATAGTTAATTAGAGCATAGAATTCCAAAAGCACAACCAAGCTCATTGGGCTGGTACAAAATATTCACATCCATGATTTATAAAATTCAATGAAAGCAGCAATGCTTATGTTTCCCTTCCTGAGGTCAGTATCACAGAAATGTTACAGCAACATCGATAATTAGACCACAGGAAACTAGGCAAGCCAAAAGAATTTGACTACCAATCATATTATTCTAGAAATAATTCAATAGTCATGGTATTTCAAATTCCACTATCCAAACCCTTAATACTTCCACGAGAAATTTACCTTCCAAAATTTGATCCTATGATGCAAGATGGCAAAGGAAGAATTGTAGAAACAAAATTCAACCATAATTTATCATTTTCTTCTTCCTTGCCCTCTTATAGAATCCTAGAAGCGAGTATAAGAGCCAACATCCTTTCTTTCTCACCTAGCCAATTGCCCTTCATATAAGATGATTTGGTAATAATGTTGCTCTATCAAGACATCAGGCTCTATAGGTAGCAAGCCAAAATCACTAAGAAGACAGAACTTAAAAATGAAATTCCAAGAAAGCTATAGCTCCAAAGATTACTCTATTAAGGGCAAATCTAATTCTATTACTGTATATAATTGATTTCTTTCTTTTAACACTAATCAATAGGTTCTCATAGGAAATTTCGAGCTCAGAAAATAAAAAAAGGGCACGACACGCTATATCCTGATGCGTGAGAGACGTAGCATAGGGTTCTGTTGTAGTCTAGTTGGAAACGAGGCGACACTTTTAGCTGTAAACCATTTGTCAGGTTCAGCACAGGGGACAAATAGAAGGTATTCCTCCACTTCTGGAACAAAATGTAGATGGATACTCAGGTGTCTTGATCGACCACGTTGTACCAAAAAAGTCATGTCTAACTACTTAGGAAAGAATTTGGATCGAAATTGAAAAAGATCTTTAAGACAATAAGAAGTACAACACATCTTATTTAGAACTTTGCAAATTCACAACACCAGACTAGTCACATTTTGCTAACTTTGCAAGTCAAGAAGATAGTCCAGCTAAAAGATTAACATATCAACACCGACTAACACACACAAAGATTGCATAATAAGTTTATCAAACTAGTTTGCGTGCTGGCAAGATCGTTACCGGTTCCTCACGAAGGTTAAACCACAAAACTTGCACTTGCTTCCCATCCTTCTGGGCCCCAATATACTTGAGAACATTCCGAATCCCCTCCATCGTTGGAATAGCAACACCATGAACAGGTAAAGCATCAGCCTGTCACAGCATCAGCAATTAAACGGGGAAATTTTAGAATAGAAAAGGAGTGTAAAATTGAAAACAGTCGCATTTGCTCCATAAGTAAACATTCAATTACCCAAGCCAAAACGGTTATAGATAAGATAATATCATAGGCATGCATTTAAATTCAGGAAATTTTCCATATACCCATTGGTTTACGGAAGTCCAATCCCTAGCTAAAATTTCAATAGGACCAGCAAATGCTATTCAACCAGTGAAAGAATTAATTCCGTCATTGCGAATAAAAAATAGACATAAAGAAAAGAGAGACGACCTGTCGGTAATTGGGAGCGCCATCGATTTGAGGCGTTAAGCGCTTGTTCTGACAGCCAGGAAAGTGGTCGCTCTTTAGAATGGTCTTCTTTCCAAGCACTGATCCGACTCTCAGCTTCATCACCTGCTCTGGTTCTTTGGGTATCGCCGACATATCGGCTGTCCTTTTCTCACTTCCGATTCCAACTTCTTTTACTTAGACACTCTCAATTCTCTCAACTACCCAACCAAAAAAAAAAAGAAACAAAAAGTCACAATTCTCAACCCTCTGAGCTATATCAAACTACAACATTTGCTCACAGTAGTGAGTATATACGAACGGCAATTGGAGCAGAAAACAACAGTGCAATAGGAAGAAGAAAAAGAAGAGAGTATTGCGAGAGAAACGTGAGGGGAAAAGAGAGAGGATAAAGCTAAAGAGATAAAATGCGAAACAACTCGGGGCGTGAGAGAGTATGGATTTGTATTTATTGGACCGTCGCGTTTTGTCGTTTTTATAAGTCGATGCCGTTGCGTGCCCTGAAATTGGAGTGGGGCCACTTTTATGGGTATATATATATTGAGCGCTGTGTAAGTATAATAGTTTGCCCAACAGCCAGTACGCCTATGTCTATCCTCTCCCTCCCTCTTGTCCCTCCCTCCTCATTCCTCACAGTCCAACGTGAATTGCGTGTTCTTTTTCTCTTTCTCTTTCTTGTTATTTTCGTTTTCTGTTTGGGCGTCGATATCCAACCACCAATCATAAACCGCCACGTACCCCTTTTTATTTAAGCTTCTTTTTTCAACAAAGTACAAATACAAATAAAAGTTAAAGTTAATTAATAAGATTGATTTATCAAGGCTTAATTCAATACTAGTGGGAGAATCCACGTGCTTATGTACGGTAACTACTCGTAATCCTTTGACTTTCATATGGTATTTAATTAAAACAATGTAATCGGCAAGTGTAATATAATTAATCTTGGATAGTCGTCTGCACAAAACCTTGTTCTGTTTTGCTTGTTAAATATTAATAAAAAGATTAATTAGATTAGTAATAAGGTCTTTGTTAAGGATTAAAGTGATTAGACATTTCGTTAAAAGCAATCGTTTTACGATTTGACACGTTTTACACATTCTCGGTGCTTTCTTTTCAAACGTCTCTTTCACGTTCCCAACTTCGAACTACGCAGCAGTTCAACAATCAGCGGCGCAAGCACTTTCCTTTTTTTTCTTCTTTAGTAATCAATTATTGGGAACAGTAAAGTAAAGCAAAAGAACAGCAAAAGAACATTACTATCATGCCCGTGCCACTATGTAGTCTAAAGTTTAAAGTAATATTATTGATTTTATTATTTGAAGTATTAAATTCTCTACACACAATAATTTAACATAACATTAAGGTCCTATTTAGCAATAAGCTAATTGTATTAGTTATTAGTTAAATCTATAGCAGATTATATTAGCTATTTGTTATAGATGTTCAGTAAAATTAACTGTTTAGTATTAGTTGTTTATGTATAAAATGACTTATGAGGACATAACTTAAAAAAATTATAAGGGTATAAATATTCTAATGAGAATTTAGATTTTAGAGAAGTCACGTTCATCTGTATTGTTCTATCATCTATAAAAAATTTATCTAACTCTTTCTATTTTCAAGAGCAAAGATTTTATTTTAAAATATAAAATTAATAATAATATTGTCTAAAATGATGTAATTTTAATAGCTATTTGTTAAAGAATTGGATGTCAAACCCTATTATACTCATTAACAAACCTAACATCGCTATTTCTAGCTTGAGATTCATGATGTTGAAGTATATTCTCCACATTACAAGTCATCTAGCAGCAGAAACGCACGCCTCCTCAATGAACAAAGAGCAATAGGAGAACATAAGAAGACAAAACATTCACAAAAACTAGTAGAAAATGGTATAATTGGGTTTTGATACATAAAATTTTAGCTGTTGGATGAAAACGTTGATATATAACAGTGTTTTTATTTTCAGCTGTTTACTTTCAATCAGTTGATGAAAAAGCTATTATCCAAACAATGTTATCAGCTATTTGAAGAGTCAAATAGTTAAAATCAACCGATCAACTAAAAAAATAGTTGATTGGTTGGTAACTAAACGAGACCTAAATGTTTTTATCTTAGAAGCTCTCAAACTTAAGTTGCATTGCTCTTATTTTTTGTAATTTATTTATATTTCATTTAGTATAATGATATTTAATTTTTACTATTAAACATCACACAGAAATGCTTTCCAATCCAATATGTATAGCGAAGCACGAAGAGTGCGATTTCCCGCATACCGTCGACATCAAATCAACAGACGTGTAAGTTGAATTTATAATTTATTAAAAAAATTTAAAGAGAGTAAGTAATTGAAAAAAAAATTACAAATATTAATTAGAATAAGCGTAGGATAGCACAAATTGTGAAATAAGCGTAGGATTGCACAAAGTCAATAAAAAATACATGACAGAATAGGTAGGTAACTACAGGTTTTGTCAGAGACGGCGTCAGCTCGCCCTGTCACCCTTATCTCATGCATGAGGCTGACGCAGTGCAGCTGAACAGATTGATTGATGTTTTTGTCCCCGAAAAACTAAAATGCCTGAGTCCCATCATCCAATCCAACCCAGTAGGGCACAGTGTTGCAATTATTGTATTCCCACAAATGTGTATTCGGTCCAAAATGCAAATTCATGCCTACAAACCATCGGCACGAAATCGTCTGTTCCGTGCATAGCATGACATCCACGTATTTAGTTCTGTTTTATTTATTTATTATTAAATGTGTGGATGTCCTCAAATGGCACAGGGTGGGTATAGGGATTGTGGAACAGACGATTTCATCCCCAAACCATCACCCTTTGGTTCATTATTGTTTTTTCATGTCGTTGGTTTAAATAAAAACAAAAATATGTTTAATTGTAATTTTATTATTAATATTATATAAAGTCAAAAATAAATTATTTTTAATTAAATAAATTTATTTTAATCTCTTATATATTTTATTTTATTAAAATAAATAATTTAAAAAATTTATTTATAAATTAACATTTATTTTAAATATAATTTAACTATTAAATCAAATTTTATTTGAAATTTATATGTTTTCAAGATATTTTAAATTTAATTTAATTTATTAAATTAAATAAAATTAAAAATTAAATAAAATTATTGAGTAAAATTAAATTATTTATAATTCATATTAATAATCAATTTAGTTGATCAAATATATAATATGATATTAAATTAATATTAATATTAATAATTAATATATTAAATAATTAAATAATATATATTTAATTGATATTAAATGAGATTATAAAAAACATAAATAAAAATATTTTTTAAGTTTTTTTTATAATTTTTGAAAACATGAAAAAATTAAAACCAAAAACAAAAATTAAAAAAATAAAACTATAAGCAACTGCTTAATGCTGTCGGCTACTTGGTTCGAGTAATTTAGAAGTATGCCTGATTTTTCTTTTTGATAGTGGAAAAATCAGCAGCAAACCAAACCATTTACTTAGCATGCCTGCTATTGTTGGAAGCACGTTGCAGACATTTGTCATGTCCAGGATCCGCCATATCAGATTCTTAGTTGAAGGCAAACCAGCAACCACATCATCTTCCATACCACAGTCATTTGTTCTCTTACTATCTTGAAGTAACCATCCTATCATTCAAAATCCAAGACGAATCTGATTTGCCCCATTTGAAGCCACTTGCCTATTTTGGATGCTTGTCATAAACAGCAAGTGAGAGTCTCTTTAATGCGTTATTTTACTATCAATATATAACTTAAAATAATTATCATTTTTAATTGAAAGCTTACTGAAATGCGAAATGTGGAAAAGTTTAAGTTTGATAATACACCGTCTTATCCTTACTTAGTAGAGTCTCTTTAATGCGTTAGAATATTAGGTTAAAGATTAAACGCAATAACTCTAAAAAGTCTTTTTAAAATAATTTCGATAAGAAAAAACCCTACCGCCCCACCTTAGACGCTCTAAGATTGGCTTTACAAAGTATTCAATATTTAGCTTTTTCTTTTTTCTTACCCTAATTTAGGTATCCTTATCTTATTTTTGCAATGTTGTTTTCTTTTTCTATAATATAAATACGAAAGCAATTATTTTTGGCAGTGGTTGTTGGTTTCCCTGATTTAGCCACCACCTCTCGCAGAAATATCCTGTAGTTGGTTTTCTTAATTGTTTCTCGTCTAATTAACAGGAGTCTTCCCACAAGGAATTCGTCAGGAAAGAACTGAAAAAACCATTGATGGAAGAGTCGGATTGCAGGCTGTTGCTTACGTAAAAGCATATAAAGGTTGGAAGGTTTGCTTGGTGAGCAAATTACTGTCGAAACTTAACAGTCCGAAACATTCCAGTTTTAAACAAAAGCTGTAGTCGCCACTTGATATAACCATTTACCAAACGATATTACATCCGGGTAAAGGTATCAAAGTTAATTGTTAAGTACAGACTCCTGACAGGGTTCCTAGCCAACTGGAAGTCCAGATCTTCTGTTCAATATTATGGTGTCTTATTGTGTCCAATAAATCTCAGCCATTTATCTATGTGGGACCCACATAGGACCCACGTGAGTCCCACAAAATAAATGACTAAAATTTCATGAGACAGAATAAAACTGGACAGAGAATCTGGGGTCCCTCATTTGATCCTGTCTACTACGTTAGTTGTCTCCGAGGTATCAAACCTTCATAGAAAGGGAATTATGGCTATAATCTCCGTCCAGGACTTACTTTTTTCCAATGTTAATATCATTTTTCTCTTTGTTTTATGTCCTTTCTTTTAGGTTTGAGTATATTTGTGCTTATGCAGCGAGACCCTGTGTGAACAAACAGGGATAGACATGAAATGACATGCAAAGAATTAAGTATTGATCAAGTGTATGCTCGTTAATATACTAGGATTTAACCTGAGAGTTTATCCCTCCACTCTTTTATATACTTCTGTTCTTCTTTCCAAAATCTCACCATTTCACTCCAAGATATGTGGAACTCGGACAGCTGGAAATCGTTTGCAGATGTTGAGATAGGCAAATCATTTTGCAGTTTACTGTTGTCATCAAATTCCAAGGCAAATAAATGAATAAAACATGGATCATGGCAAGCTAACGACGAGATGTGCCTTACAGGGTCCTCTGTCTGCCTTCATAACTCCAGCGGCTGAGCTCGAGTAAATACAAAAACACCACCACCTCCAACAGCGCGCCCCAAAAGCATGTTCCTGTCCAGATAGGACAGGTAATATAGTCCTCCAACTGATCTCCTGAAATCCAAGATTGTTTTTACCATCCATGTGCAGTCTCTAAACAACATCGTAAACACTGCTATTCTAAACAAAATAGTACAAAAAAATTACCTAGCTGGGTTTCCTGGGTTTGTTACAGGAAAGCAGGCTCTGAAAACACGAATAAACTGCAATATCTGCACATAAAAGCAAACACCAGTACAATTGTCATGAAGGATGGAAACTACTCATTGTTTTCACAAACAGGTATTGTACTTCAATTAGATACATTTTTACCAATTGTTTGTAGTAGCATTAGGCTCAATATTACCAAGAAGACCTCTATTTAGTCAATGTACTAGATCTTTGGTATACTCAACACCACAAGTCTGGAGATTGATTCACCTGTAGACTTAAGAATGAGCGTGGTAAAATTGCCGGAGCTATGAGAGCTTGCAACTGTTCACTGATTTTAATGTTTTGGAGGCTGATCTGCCAATTGCAAACATGCAGGACCAAATCATTAAAGGAATGGAGCATCTGCATCAAACATAGAACAGGAAAAACTGACAGTGAAATGGTTCAAGTAAGAGCAGAGTTCAGCAGCTTCAGGCCTATCATTTTAGCTAGAACTCACGAACTTGTTGGCACAATAAAGGTTCACAAGAGGGCTTGACTGGGAAGAGAAAGCTGCATAATATACCTTTACAGTTTTGGAAGTCATGTTTCATGAAGGGCAGAGAAGCTGACCTCTTCAAACTGAAGATGGATGTTACGAATGGAAACAACATCAAACTTAGCAGAAACAAGGAGAGTAACACCTTCTTGTTCCTGTGTAGCATAAGGACCCAAAAAAGAAACAAACAGAAACGAGTAAGTTTCTTTAAGTTAGTAGAGATTATGGCGCATAAACCAATTATTTCAAGTTAAGAATTCCGAGTCAAGTAGTCTATTTTTCTTAGTTTTATAGACTATTTGCTCTTGATCAATTGCATGCATGAAGTATGTAAACTTGATTCCTTTTGGGCAGATCACATTTTCGGAGTTACTGGGCAACGAAATTTATTTGAAAGCTTATTTATATACCGTTGAAATTGCAGAGGGAAGGGAAAACAGACTGTACCTCGAACAATGTTGGAATACTCCATCGAACAACATTACGAACAATGCCACCATTAGATTGACCCCGGCACTCAAATTTCTGGTAGATCTGACCAACCTGTGTTTGAAAAGATGAAGAAAATATGGCATATGTTACAAAAGGAAATCGCATTGAAGCAAAAATAAAGCTCATAACTGAATCAGACTTTTTGCTGTTAGCATATTCATTGATCAAACTTCTTAACATAATCTGTAACTATAGGAAGGATGGGATCCATAGCATAGAAGTCAGTTATTTGATATGGAACGAACATAATAAACGGTAAGAAGTCCAAATTGGATTAACTGTCAGATTCTAAGGATTGAACAAAATTCCAAACAAAATCTTCATTCTTCCAACCTGCAAGAACGGAAGTCTTGCGGCAGCTTCAAAGAGGACAAGGACATCAGGTGCAGAAGTATACTGAAGTCTCCACGTCCCATCCAACTGCACTAAGTCAACTGGAGCACCAATGTTGTATTTCTCCACGTTCACCTATCGGAGTTCAAGTGAAACAAGATAAGCTCATATCTTACTTCTCTATTTAACTTATATCTATTATCTACAGACTCTCCTATCAAATGACAAGAAGTACTCTTATTTTTCTACATAAGCAGGGAAAAAGAAGACATCAGACGCTGATCAGAACTAGAATCGGGGAAAATAAGAGAAACAAACCAGAGCCTCCTCAATCAAAGATCGCTGATCAGCGCTGGTGGCAAGCCCCCGTTGTGTATCTTGCACTAGTCTTAACAAATCATGCTTGTTGTTCTCAATCTCAAACTCAGCAACCTGAATCCGAATATCCGATCAAGCATTTTACCAGTAAGAACGCACATTGACACCCATACTTGTCAGTAACAGCAAATAGAAGATAAAGGACACAACCTGAGATATGTCAGTAGCCAAAGTCGCAGAACACGAAACCTTCTTCTTCTGAAAAGAAAATTTTCTGGTCTTGGAGCTAAGATATGAGCCGAAAGGTCTAATCTTGAAAATGGGTTTACTGTTGACAGTATAAGAATGCACTGAGGAAGTGAAACACAGATCCATTTCTCAGCGACACTGAGATAGGACAACTATTCGTTTGTATTTGAGCAAGTGTTATCCATGAAAAGGCGCCCAAGTTAAGAAGAAGAAGAAGGCAGACGATAGGAAGCTGAAGTGAATAGCGCAGCCGTAGAAGGTCAGGCAGAGGATAAGAGCATGTGCTTTAGGGGAGTCCGGAAGATGATAAGCGGAGTTTCCTCGAAGGCCCGAACGACAAGTCGCAGACCCAACCTCGAACAAACGACGACGTAGATAATTATAAAATCTTCATATTTTTTAACATTTTAAGATGAGGTAAGCAACGGAGCGAATAGAGACAAACAAGATTTCGGCTGGTTGGTAAGGTCATCTATTGCACCTCCAACGTCCTCTCTCAATCTCTGTCGACGAAGAGGTTACTATTACTTCTCTGTTTATTCTTCGTGTTTATTACCCTTTTTTGTTCTTGTTGTTTTCTACCTCAAAAGAGTAGCTGCATTTTCCGGGTTCTTTTTCAATTACTATAATCTGTAGGGTTAGGGTTTATCAAAGGTTTGACTTTTATATCTTATTTGCTCTGTCTCTTGGAAATTTTCCTTCTAGGCATCGATGGGGTCGCTAATTCGTGAATGGGTAGGATTCCAACAGTTCCCTTCCGCCACGCAAACCAAACTTGTTGAATTGTTTGGAAAATTGAAGGAAGAGGTCTTAATTTCCATCTCATCACTGTTGTTCTTGGTTATTTTTTTAATTAGGGTTTGCGGGTTTGTCTATAACTTTTTTATCTTTGTGTTGTTGCAGGGTATGAGTACTTTGACTATCCTTGTTATGGGAAAAGGTGGTGTTGGAAAATCTTCAACTGTCAATTCACTCATTGGAGAGAGAGTGGTCAACGTGAGCTCCTTTCAGGTTAGCTTTTGGTTTCTCTAATATCTCTTCGTTATTGGATTAGCTATTAAGGGGAAGTGGAATTTCTTTGGTACTTGTGGATTATTAGTAACATTGGTGTAATCCAGTCAGAGGCCATGAGACCGGTAATGGTTTCACGTAGTCGGTCTGGATTCACCTTAAACATCATCGATACCCCAGGCCTTGTTGAAGGCGGTTATGTTAGTTACCAAGCACTTGACTTGATTAAACGGTAAGTAATTTCAGAAATTTTGGTTCACGTTATTTGTTCCTGCCTATTTTTCATGACTGAACTACAAATTTTTGAGTTGACCTGCTGCCTCTGGCTAATGATGCAGGTTTCTTTTGAACAAGACTATAGATGTTCTGCTTTACGTTGACCGCTTAGATGCATACAGAGTGGATGACTTGGATAAGCAAATAATTAGTGCTATTTCTGATAGTTTTGGTAAAGAAATATGGCGGAAAAGTTTGCTTGTCCTCACTCATGCTCAGATCAGCCCACCAGATGACCTGAGTTATGATGTCTTTACTGCTAGAAGATCAGACGCTGTTTTGAAGACACTTCGTACAGGAGCGCGAATTAGAAAGCAGGATCTTAAGGTACAATAATGTATTTGGGGGTGTTTTTCCATATACTTTTGTGTGAAGAATGGGCTACAAAACATATGGAGGAAAGAGAGGGTAGCATGGCAGTCAAGACTGCTAAAACTCTCTATTAGAGACCTCCAGGAAAGGATTAGTCATAATGGTCATTCTACAGGGACTCAAAATCATAGATGATCATTAATTGAGATCCTACCAAACTAGACGAGAAGTTACGTGGTTGGCTAAAAAGATCTAGTTTCAATTTCTGATTGGGTAACCAGACTAACAAAATTTGTCACAGTGATATATAATTGCTAAAAGATAAATTTGATTCTTTGCCTTAATAGGATTAATTTGTATACATTTTAATTGTATATTTAGTTGATGACTGAGAAAAAGAAGGGTGAGTTTTTGCCAAATTCTGAATTTTCCAAGTGGGAAGATGATATTTTTTTTGAGAGTGTGATACGACACCTCCAACACATTAGGAGTCTTATTACGATTAGGAATCTTATGTTTTATTACGATTAGAAGTCTATCTTTTATTACGATTAGGAATCTTATCTTTTATTACGATTAGGAGTCTATCTTTTATTGTGATTAGGAGTCTTATCTTTAATTACGATTAGGAATCTATCTTTTATTGCGATTAGGAGTCTAGCATTATAAATATTTGATAGTTAGAGCAAGTAGGTAAGTTTTGAGAAAATTAATTCCTTTGTTTTGGAGTTTAGTCCTCTCCATACGGACTGACTTGGGAGTTTAAGATTCTTGCTCTCAAATTTATCAATAAAGTTCTATTATTCAGTTACTTCTATTTTCCTTCTTTTCTGGTTCCTATCAGAGTGATTCCTAGAATTGTTGATTTTGAAACCCTAAAAGTTATATTTGAGAACCTATTGCGTGATACTAATTTCTTTGTTTCAATTCTGGGAGTGATTCCTAATTGTTGTTATAAACTCCTTAGTGTATGTCTTTTTGTTGAAGTGTTGGCCTATTCTCTGTTTGTCGTACATCAGTAACTCAATTGTGGGTGTTAAGTGGATTGATTAATATAATTGACAGGTTGTTATGGCACTTGAAAAATTAATTATTGGGAGGAACGTCCTCACTGTTGTATATTTTTGCATGTGAATTTTACAGTAAGATATTTTTTACAATCTTTATCTCCTGCTTAATAACTATTTGTTTCTTTTAATGCTTTTAGGATTATTCTATTCCTGTTGGTTTGGTTGAGAACAGTGGGAGATGTAATAAAAATGAGAATGATGAAAAGGTAAGGTAGCTAAGATCTGAATTTGGGATTACAAGTATTAGTTATTGGTAAATAAGCATGTTTTGGATGCAGATTATTCCCAACGGTGATGCTTGGATTCCAACCTTGGTAAAAGAGATGGTTGATGTTGCAACGAATGGGAACAGAGGGATCATAGTTGACAAAAGGTTGGTAGATGGATCTGAGTCAAATGATAGGGGAAAAATGTTGATTCCTCTCCTTATTGGGGTTCAGGTAAGCATTTCTTGTGTTCCCTCATTTTGAGTTCCCCATTCACGATTGAAGTCATGGTTCTAATAACATAATCCATTTTTGCAGTGGCTTATCATGAAATGGATACAGCAAGCAATTAAGGATGATATTGCAAGGGGTGGGAGGTCTTTGTAAGTGTTGGCCACAGATCATTCTGTCCAGCTGCAAGTTCTGTTGATGTTGAACTTTTGTCGTGTTTCTCAATCATATGTTCATGCTACGAATATTTCGGTCAATCACAGCTGCTGCCTACATCTTGTATTCTTGTTAGTGATTGGATGCTAGGTGGAAGAGATTGGCGTCTGAAGTTGAGTTTAGTTTCTCTGCTATATTTTTCATTTTTTCCATAATTTCTCTATGATTATGCTTTAGTTCTTGTTTCACTTGTCTCAACCGGCTCGAGCTTAAAATTCCCACCATGCTACCCTTATGTCAGGGTGGCTGCTAATGAATCATGGAATTATACACTTGCACTATAGATGTAATATTTAGGGGGCGAAGCTGGTGCATTTTGTGGTATACTGCTGTTATTCCTCGGTAGTGTTGTTGGCTTCTACTAGTTCACTCGCATCTTTTGCACTTCTTTATTGTATGAGGTGGTGGTTGGTGCCGCGAGCATCACTCATTCCCATTCCAGTGTTTAAACTATGCACAAGAGGACCTACGTATCAATCCTGGAAGAACCAATTCTGCCGACCTTTGCTATGCATGGTAAATAAGAAAAATATTGCTTTTGCCTCTTTGTGGACCTGGCTCTTGAGCAGCCATTGGTTGGTGATGATGGTGCCTTCACTCCAGGCGTGGTAGTTGTACGGTAAAGCTGTTTCTGCTATCTTTCTGCGCAGATTGCGGGAATCTGCGTAGTTGAGGAGCGAAGTGTTCTCGAGGTTTTTATAAACTCGTGTGCTGTATAGGCAATCATTAAGCACTCCGCTTTAGGCTGCAAACATCATTACGGGCACCATAATGTGTTAATGGCTTCATCATTGCATGTTTAGTAATGCATGGATTTGTATTAAACACACATTATATGATATCCTTCTGAGTCATGTCATCACTTCTTTTGTTAATGTTAAAACAGTACTCTTAGATGCTGTCGTTGATCTGTTTAGACAAAAATGTCTACATAAAGGACAAACTGTTTATTTCAGCTCGCAAGCATTTCCGGTGCATTTTCCTAACCAAAAACATGGCTTCTCCTCTGTTACCTCTTAGTATTTGGTTGTAGTAGATACCTTTTTTTCCTCCCTTTTTCTAATAAAGCAGAAAATTAAGGACATATTAAATCTCTTTGACACATATAACAGTTATGAGGGCCTATATAACCAAGGCTTCCAATGTCATATGAGCACATTAGAGAACGCATACCAACGTCGTCAAAAATGGGTAGAAATTTCAACAACGCTGTGATGGCTGTCTTGGTGCCACTCCCCTCGGTTCTCTTCTACCTCTCTTTTCTCGGCCATTACATTGCGAGTGTTAATAACAACACTTCTTTGTCTCCTTTGTGGTCATGGTCCGTTGATCACCCTTTTCTCTTGGTCAACGTCCTCTTCTTCTTTAACGTCAACGTCCTCTTCTGGGTGATCAGCCACTTCCGATCCAGCCACTGGGTACGTGCGTTTTCCACTTTTTCCCCTTCTTGGGTCTTCTTCGTTAGTTTTGACTTTTTAGTTGTGTGAATTTTGTGTGTGCAGATGATAGATTTATACTGGACTGTTATACCGGTGCTGCTTGTTTACTACTATGCGATGTACCCATTGGCACAATATAACTGGTGGAGGTCAAGAATTGTGATCGCAATGACTTGGATGTGGAGTCTGAGACTTACCCATAACTATTTTAGGCGGGAAAATTGGCAGTGGGGTGCCAGAGAAGATTGGAGGTTCACTGATATGCGTCGCCAATATGGCAAGCACTGGTGGTGGATTTCTTTTTTCTCTGTCTACCTCTCTCAACAGGTTCTCTGTTTTGGCTTTTGATCAGTATTAACCATAGTTGTTAGTGATTTGTATTTGTTGTAAGTGTTATTAAAATGCCTGAATGAAGTTTCATCTTACCATAAGATATTTGGCATCCCAATTGAGCAATTAACCTGCCATGAATGATGCAGATAGAAGTCCAAGCAATGCAAAATTTACCTTTTTGGTGTTTTTCCTTATTCTGAGATGTAAAAATTGCAGGTGTTTTTGCTTGGTATATGTCTCCCTTTATACAGTATTCATTCCGTTCATATGCCGTTGAATATGTGGGATTTCGTAGCAGTTGCTGTGTGCCTTATGGGCATCGTCATAGCGTACTTTGCTGATACACAGCTTCATGATTTTGTGACGAGAAACAACAAACTGAAAGAGCTTGGGAAGCCACTTGTCCCATATCTGGACAGGGGCTTGTGGTGCTACTCTCGGCATCCAAACTACTTTGGAGAGCAATTATGGTGGTGGGGATTGGTGCTATTTGCATGGAACCTGGGACAGGGGTGGACATTTCTTGGGGCTCTTATCAATAGCTTGTGTTTGGCCTATGTCACGGTGCTAGTTGAACAGAGGATGCTAAGAGAAGAGCACAGAACTGAAGCCTATAAACTATATCAGAAGACAACTTCTGTGTGGATCCCTTGGCTCAAGTCATCCCCTACTGCCAGAAAAGACAAGGATACTTGATCTGATTTTGTGTGCGTATTGTCCGCATTACTAATATGATCTGTTCTTCTGTAATTGTTCATGTAAACAATTGAGTTCTCTGTTCATGTTTTGATCTGAATCTTTAAGAATATATTGTATATGAAAGATCTAGTTTTCATGGATCGACCAACTTGAGGAATGCTTTTCATGACCAAGAATATAACATTATGTAAATGTCTCTGATTCTGAAATGACCGTGAGACTATTGGATCTTTGGAAGTGATTGCGTAACTCTGTTGCAATTTTTAATTTTTAAAAATAAAAAAACCACAACTGTAACTTTTACGGAAACAAGAAAATTTCTTTTCACCAAATTTCAAAAACACGTTTTCTAGACCCGAAAATCAACATATCGCTATTTTCTTATCTCTATTATTTGCTCTACCAACTGTAAGACTATTTTATGTCCCATGTCCCTTATAAATTTGAATCCAATAAAGCATCCAAGATAATGGTTATTGGATATTATAGACTGGGTTTCAAATGGGTCACGAACTCTTTTCCTCTCTCTTCTACTTACCAAAGGACATGTCCATTGGAGATGCTATATAAGTTGAAACAACTTATTGCATCACAACGCTTTTGAAAGTTTTCTGAACCATTGAGGAAAACACTAAACGAAAGAAGACGAGAGGAAATAAAGATTCATTCAAACGAAATCAGCATCTTACAGAAACAAAAGCAATCATGGATACAGGTACGCAAAATCATTCGATCCGATAAATGATTTACAATTGGTATCAGAGCTATGGTGTTACATTATTGTTGTCTGCCATTTTCACCATGGTTGGTTGTGCTTTGTGCGATTATGATGTTGCATGATTATTGTGTACCATTTTTGTTTCTGTATAGAACACGGTATTGCCTGATTATATAATCTACCGTGTATCGCTTATGAATGATTGTGTTTTGTTCGTTTTGATTTGTTCTGTATTTAATACAGAACAATCGCATGTTCTGATGGTTTTCGGTGGGATGTTCAACCGAAATATAATGGTCGTATATGGTTCTTGAAACTAAAGGTTTGCTTGATGTTTATGAGGGTTATATTTGTTGCGTTTCTGAAATGTTTTGTATTGCTTTCATTCATACTGTGGTTTTGTTCTGTTTTCTATGCCCATGTATATCCGAAAAATGATTTTTGGTTTTGTTGGAAAGAAAAGGAAACCAGCGTATGGAAACCAGTGTATGATTTTCGGTTTTGTGGTATGAAATGGAAACCAGCGTATGATTTTCGGTTTTGTGGTATGAAAAGCAACGTAGGGGGTTAACCACTGAATATGTACAAGGTGGATGTATTTATTGCTAGCGTAGACAAAGAGAGGATTCTAGAAAAGAATAGCAAGAAGAATCCATGGACAAAAGAAACGTTAGAATAGAGTTTTAAAAAAAATTTACAGAAACGGTGAAGGACGACGATGAACAGCGTCTAGCGCGTGTACTGCACGCGCCAGACGCAACTGGCTGGGGAAGACGCTGGCGCGTGCAGACGGGCCATTGGGCCCAACTTAAGCTTCTAGACTGTTTTTTTTTTATAGTTTTGGGCCATTAAGGGTTATATTAAGTGAATAAATGATTATGTCCCAATTATAATGAATTATTTAATTCCTAATTGATTTATACATAATATAATTTTGTAAATTAGTACCATATTATATGTTTTATTTGGTACTTTGAATATTTATATTATGTAATAATAGGAATTAAATTTTCCTAGTATATGTTGAATGTAATACATGACATTATGGACATTTATAATAGTTTGTCTGTCACCAAAGTGACCAAACTAGTTAAATTAAATTTTGTCATGTATGATAATTGTCCAATTAAATGTTTATTGTATGGAAAGCTTGTTAGTCACCAAAGTGGCCTAGCTTGAAAATTGTTTAAGCATTTAATTGGAATTTGTTTCAATTGTTCAATATGATAGGATGCTAAAATGACATAAAGGTTGAATTGAACAATTGAGTTTATTAATTATAACGCTAGGAGGTCACCCAAAGGTGGACCATTGCTTATAATTAATGACATTAA
>JAOTBA010000009.1:20007113-20025587 GCA_025629845.1 Erythroxylum squamatum
AACAACAACAACAACAACAATAATAATAATAATAAACATCATCATCATCATCATCATCATCATGATACATCCAAATATAAAATACAATTATAATTAGGCATAAATTGACTTGCAAAAATTAATTAATGTATAACTTTATTTATTTAGGAGGGTATAATTGATTTTTCACTTCCACATATTTAGCTAAAGATGAAAAAGATACTCAAATCGCTACTCAATAGTAGCTTCTCTAAAATTAGCGTTTTGGTATCAATAAGCTAGTTGTTATGTTGTTACCAAACAAACTTTCAGCTGTTTGAAATAGTCAAATAGCTGAAAGGCATGAATCAGCTAATTTTTTAGCTGATTCGATGTTCTCCAAACGCACCCTTACTTTCGGCTAGCCATTTGACTTTGTTGAAAGATGACTAAAATTTTTTATTGACAATGGCTAACCTAATATACTGTTACAATATCAACGAAATTGCACACCCCAAAACATTTGTTAGTTACAAGCAGATAGGAAGCTAGAAGTCATTCATTTTTCATGCCTGAAGTTATATTAAAGCATAAATTTCTAGCTATGAGGAGTTCTCTTATATAATTTAGTGTGTTTTCTGTGGGAATTTATTTTTCTACAATTATCTCCTTGTATAGTTGAATGTTTCTTTCTCTCCATTTTGAATATATTGTGGAAATAAAGGCAATTTTGAAGACAATTTCATCCTTCTTTAGGTACTTGGCTTTATTGGTTGGCCATAATATGACCCTGCACCATTCATATGGGGGACAATACACCATTATAATGTGTAGCACCTTATTCTAGATAACTCTGGAGTACCTACATTGAAAAAATAGGTGATTCCTATCCTCTATCTCCTCCTTGCATAGAAGACATATGAGATCATAATTCTCAAACCATTTATCCTTTATTCTAATCTTATTCTTGATCACTAGCCAACTGATCATGAATACTTTTAGTTTAATAGTTGACCTCTAGATTAGATCGTACTAGGGTGCTTCTTCTAAGTAAGGTATGTAGATTTTGTAGCATGCTGCATTGTTGTATGATCCAATGTTATTTGTTAGCCATATGATCCTATCTTCCCTGTGTAAATGAGTAAGTTGAGGTAGGTAGTTTATCAGGCACGAGGAGCCTCTAAAATTGCAACACCAAACCCCATTCTATATAATTGGGCAAACTTTGACATTTAAAGGAATTATGGAGATTAGATGTGTCAGCTCATTCCTCTTGATTAGAGGGAAATGGACAATTTAGTTATCAAATTAGAACAAAAAATTTTCCACATCTCCCAAACTATGCTTGATCCAAGGGAAAATATGTTCCCTCAACTTGAGCATTTATACAAAACTCCAGGATTGCTCTCTAATCAATTCCAACTGCCAGATATTCGAATCCTTTAAGTAAAACTCATTAATCCATTTATCCTAAAGTGTTTCTTTATTCATAATCAATTTCCATACTCTCTTAGTTAGCAACACTTTTTGCATAAAAGTTATAGGAACAATTCCAAGTCCTCCCTCTTTCTTTGGAATGAAAACTTCTTCCCATTTGACTTTAGCTCCCTTAGAGTTCTCTGCTTTTCCTAACCATAAGAAACCTTTGACATAAATTTCAATGTCTTTTATGACTCTCTTTGGTAAGACTAAATGGGCACTCCAGTATACATGTAAGCTTTTTAGTACAAAATTAATGAGAGTTAGTCGAGCAGTAAAGGATAAAAATATTTTTGGCTATAAATTAATTCTTGCATTGAAAGACTTAATAAGAGGAATGCAATCAGCATATTTTGGTTTAGATGTGGTAATGGGAATACCTAGATATTTGAAGGGAGGAGTTTGGATACTAAACCTAGCTATTCAACTAAATTCATTTTAATTCTGCACATCTGAAGAAACATACATGTTGCTTTTGCTAAAGTTAACTTCCAGACCAAAACAATTAGAAATCACCTTCAAAATTCCCATAATTATTTTTATAAAATGTATATATGCCCCACAAAACAACATCAAGTCATCAACAAATGCTAGGTGGGTAATCTTCAGCTCCTTACCTTTATGGTGGAAGTTGAATATGCCATTGTTACTTAAGAGTTTGGATAATGCTTTAATTACCAAAGTGAATAAGTAAGGTGAAAGAGGATCTCCTAGTCTTATTCCTTTAGTATTTCTGAAGGTTTTAATTGGCATTCCATTGATAAGAATGTTGAATATTGTTGTAGTTATGCATTCTTTAATTCGATGTACAAACTGTGATGGGAAACTAAAAGCTTGAAGGATATTTTCAATAAAATCTCATTTGATGGTGTTAAAAGTTTTAAAGATATTAATCGTAAGAATATAGCTTTTCATGGATCTTCCCTAGTATTAGCCCTTCATCAACTCCTAAACTAGCAGTATATTTTCTCCAATAAGTCTTTATATAATAAAAGCATCTTGAGCCTGATTAATAAGACCTTTTAATGCATACTTTAGTTTGTTGGCAATAAGTTAGGAGATCACCTTATAAACTGTGTTACAACTAGAAATAGGTCTGTAATCCAACATTAAGGATTGATTATTCTTTTTAGGGACTAAACATATATAAGAGTTGCTCATCTCTTTAAACATTTTTGAAGAAGTGAAGAATTACTGAATTGCTTCAGTAATAAACCACTTGTAACATCCTAAGTCTCCCAGAAGAAATATGCAGTATACCCGTCTGGACTAGGTGCTTTGGAGGGGAGTGAACTTAAAAAAGCTTCTCTTATGTCCTGCTGAGTGAAAGGTGAAACAATAGAGTCCCTCATTTCCTGGCTAATTCTATCCTTTATAACCTAACTGATGTCACTTCCTCCATATCTGTTGTTGCATTCTGATCCTATCAACTTAATAAAGTGTTCTGGTGCAATAGCTTCTATCTTATTATGGTCTATATGTTTAACCCCATTCAAATCTTACAACACTGAGATTTTGTTTTTGTTTCTTCTTGGTAAAATTAAAGAGTGAAAAATTTGATGTTAGCATCTCCTTCTCTTGACCAATTTATTCTAGACTTTTGCTTGAGAAGTAAGTTATACACTCAGAGAGCATCATTATAATCCCTCAATCTCTGTGTTTCTGAAGATCTTAAAGTATTATTATGGTGGTGCTTGTAGCAATTTTCCTGTGCAATCTTCAGATTCTACTTAGTATCAATAAGGCTCATAATGTTTTCTTTGGCAAATTTATTAATTGCAGATTTAAGCTTTGTAACCTTTAACTTCCTGTGCCCAATTTTTGTAAACCATCTCATAAAATCCCTCTTTTCTTGTAAGACCATTAAAAAATATAAAGGGAGCTCTGGTTGGAATGTATTTATAAATCCTCATAATTTAATGGTCAGAGAAAGCATTGTCTCCAAAATGAGCATATGAACTCGAAAATTGAGTGAGCCACTGTTGATTAACCATTGATCTATCCAAATTTTTTTAATGAGCAAAGCCCTTTGTTGCTTATTTTTCTAGGTAAATAGGTCGCCTACATACCTCAAATCCATTAGGTCTACATGTTGCATGAGTTCAATATGTTCTCTGCAGGATCTTTTATTATTGATTCTACATTCCTTAGCTTTTAGAGAAGAGATTATGCAATTAAAGTCCCCTGTCACTGTCTAATGTCTGACTATACTTGCATTGATGATTTTGATGTCTTTCTATAGTCTAGCTCTTTAGAACATGAATTAGAAGCACATATTATTGACATATCAAAATAGGCATTAGTACCT
Source organism: Erythroxylum squamatum (assembly GCA_025629845.1). Taxonomy (NCBI): domain Eukaryota; kingdom Viridiplantae; phylum Streptophyta; class Magnoliopsida; order Malpighiales; family Erythroxylaceae; genus Erythroxylum; species Erythroxylum squamatum. Next base: position 20,010,859 of record JAOTBA010000009.1, read on the forward strand.
TGCCTCTGGCAGTTCATATGTATAAGTTGATCAGATTCCCTAGCTGTTTGTTTCAACATTTTTTCTAGATTATATGCACAAATGATCCTTCCATTGTAATGTGTGAGTATGATTTGAGTATATCTTCCATTCAGTGCCCAAAAAACTAAGACACTTTTGTAGATGAGGCATTTTTATTTTTGTTTCAATCAGATCCATAATCAGTGGCTTCTTCTTTGAGATAACCTCTTTTACAGATTGCCATTTAAGAAGGTCATTTAACCTTCTTACATTCCATATTTTAACTATCATGTTGTCAGACAAGAGGTTGAGATGCCCTTAATATGCTTTTCCCTTTCTTCCTTCCTAATCTTCTTCTGTTATTGGTAGTAGGTTCCAATTCCTCTTCTTTTTTATTCTCAAGTTCTTCAGTATCTTCATCACTAAATATACTAGCAATACCAACATCTTTATCTCCCCCTATTTCTTATGCTTAATCATACAATTCGTAACAACAGTTGATTTTTCTATTTTAGGATTCTCCACTTCATTCTCTTATGTTTGTGATGAAGATTCCTTGTTTCCCTGATCTGTATTCAAATCATTACTCAAGGTGTTAGTAGTAGGTGAGTTATCTAGTCCTATTAGCTCAGTGTAATTGCCTGTGTTGAAGGTTTTCCCTCTTGGATTCCATATCCTATTGGAATTTTTTTATTTCTAGGGATACGCAATGGCTATCTCCATTCTTACAAGTTCCCGTCTTCTCCTAGCTTCATGACAAGAATAGTCTCTGATAATTCAGGATTTTTTTAAACTTCTACACACATTTTAACATAACAAATTCTCTCCATGCGTACAGTTTTAGTGTCCGTACTAATTGGCTTATTTATGGAGCTTGTTAAGAAAATGAGCCCTTCAATAGTTCAGAATTGTAAAAACACATTGTGAAAATTCACCTAAATTAGGATGCAATTAATGTTACCTTTATCAAGTTCAACTCCTGGCCTCCATTTCTGAAGGAACATAAGTTGTCCCCTAATATGCCAAGGTCCTTGTTCCTATATCTCATTAAAGCAAGTCTCATTATTGAATTTGAAAATAAAATTGTCGTCCTCCATAAGTATTATTCTCTCTAGTCCCTTCTTACTCCAACTATCAACAACCCATGTTTGCATTAGTAGAAAGGCTGGTCTTTTACTTCAAAAGAAACTAACTAGTGTAGAGGACAAAACTAATGTGCTTGCTTTAAGCAAATCTACAATTGGGGTTAGAACTAAATCCTCCATAGCTCCTTCATAGTGTTTGAACTTACATTTAGTCTATTGAATAGCTATTTTATCCTTCTATATACCTGTGAAATGACTAGAGAAATTAGCATGACTAGCCTTCGGCGTTGAAGTATCCCCAGTTGTTATTAACTGAGAGTCGCAAACTAGCTTAAGATATTCCTCCATACTGAGTTTTTTCGTTTTTCGCTTGAAAGCTTAAGTCCTTTAGTTGAAGATGGTTGCAGAGTCGAGTTCTGATTGTCCACAGATCTGAGACCCTCGCACAGGATTGCCTCCACTTGGTTGTACCAAGACGACAAGGTATCTATAAAGCCCACACAAAGAAAAAAGGAGCCCAACTTTAACAAAACTAACCTAACCCATAAAAATTAAAACAGAGGAGAGTACAAATTAAGAAGAAAGTAGATAGGTAATAAGAAACCTAACAAAAAGTTGTCTTCTTCTTCTCCTCCCTTTTCTTTTTCCAATAGGTAAATGTATAAAAAATACACCATCTTTCTCCTGCATGTAAATCTTTTCTAAATCTTTTCTCAAGTATTCCCCCATTTTGTTTACTTTGCAATAAATTAGTGAGGAAATTGTGGATATTAACAAGCCAAAAATTCCTTAGAAAGGCATATAACTTTACATAAGTAGAACTTTTTTCCAACAACAATCTTATTCCTTTTATTTGTGATTTTTAATAATCCTAAACTTGTTAATCATTGGAAAGTATATTGTGATTGTTTGGGACAATAATTTTGAAGTCATAGGAAAAATAAAAATAAAGAAAAGGTGGTTGAAAATGAGAAGAAGAGGAGGTAAGAAAAGAGGAGAGGGTGAAGAAGAAAACAATTTAAGAAAGTTTGAGATATATTAAGGCTCAAAATAGGAAATGTAAAAATTTGAGGGTAAAATTAGAATTTTAATTCATATAAGGGTATCTTTGTAATAATAAAAAATGAGGATAAAATAGGACTTTTATTAGTTAAGGGTATTTTAATAATTATGGTAGTTTGGTAAAGTAAGGATAATTTAATAATTAAGAATAAAGTGGAAAAGGAAATAATTTTGGATTATGAAGTGTAATTGGGTTGAAATTTTCTCTTAAATAAGTTTAATAGAATTTTGTAATGTTTATATTTGAAGGACGAACTAAGGAGGAGATTGTACTTATCAATTAGTTGCGTCCGAATATTAGGTAATGATAACCTAAGACTATACTCTTATAATAGTCTATGATTTTTATTAAACTTTGAATCTTGTTATTAATAAAATTATTTTATAGTAAATCATATTTTGAAATAGTCATTATTTAAATTAATGATTAATAATTACATATATAGATCTATAAAATATATGAATTGTGTTTATTACATAAATAATTAACAAAGTATAAAAACTTTTCGTATTTATATTTTGTTACATATTATAAGGTGAATTGCTTGACAATTCAGTAAAAAAATTGATAATTAAAATTTTCAGTTTTGCATAAGTATAATTAAGAATATTATGGTAAATAAATCATGTTCATGAAATTAAATAGAGACTGACTTATAATAGGTTGACAATAAATTGTGTAAATTGTGAATGTGTGGCTTGCTTAGGATAAGTTATATTCGATGATCATAGATTGATGGGCTGTTTAAATATAAGTGAGCGATGACTAGGTACTTGTCCGTGGAGTAGGTATCAGGGCATATTGAGTTTCGAAGATGTTTTATGCTAATGGCTAAGTACTAGAGTGCTATTGAGATATCTTGAGTCTTGGAAATATCCTATATTGATGGCTAGGTACTAGAGTGGTATTAGGGTACCAAATTAGATTGAGAAATTTAGGTACCCTGTGTTGATATTTATATATCTAATTACATTTCCACTTAGTAAGTCATTATGATAAGTAGAGATAAGCCGACAGACTATTGAATGTAAGCCTATTAGGTTAAACAGGGCCCAGATAATTTAGTTAATAATGAGGTAAAACGTAAATGATAGTAATAAAGTAATATTATTATTAATCACTACTAATGATAAAATTTTGGATGTTTGTCGAGTGTTTGGATAGGCTGAGTATTATTGTGTGTGTGTATCCAACTCAGTAAGGGTAAATACCTTTAAAATCAAATAACTCAATATAGATATAAATTAGTCGAATTATTAACATATATATTAAACATATATATATATATATATGTTAATAATTCGACTAATTTATATCTATATTGAGTTATTTGATTTTAAAGGCATTTACCTTTACTGAGTTGGCAATTCACCCCTTGCCACTATATGTTTTTAGAAAATAGAGAGCTTGCCGATAACCCCAGTGCACGTGATTGACAGAGTGGAGTTTAAGGGGACAGCATATTAAATTAAGTAAAGTTATTTTATTGCATATACTTTTAAACTGACAACTGTGATAGTTGTGCTTGTATAGATAATTTTTGTGACTGACGAACATCATTTTTGGAACTAATGAAGATTTTGGTAATTAATGATATAATTGGGAAATAATTTGGATAAATTATGGTTTAATAATTATTGATGTATCATATTTTGCTGGTATCAGAGCCATGTTTATATTTTTAGGGACAAATTAAGTGAAAGAAACTAATGATATGCTTTTGTCTGGGATAGTTTCAGGAGATGATACTACTACCTATAGTCGACTAGAAAATAGAGTAATTTGATTCATGCTTCTAATGTGCCCGAACAGGGAGATGCCAAAGCAAATCGAGTTAGTTTTGACCGTTTGGAGTGTCCATTGGAAAGAAGGTTATAATACATTGTTTTATTATTTCAAGGCAACACACTAACTTGGTAAAAGTCAATGAAGAGATCTTTATGAGGCACGAGAGATGACTTGGGAGGAACCTTAGAGAGAATTTAAAGACAAATACACTCAACGGATATATCATGATTGAAAGAAGATGGAGTTTATGAGTTTAGTTCAGAAGGAGGAGATATCAGTGGCAAAGTATGAGACTCGCTTTGCGGTTTTGTCTAAGTATTCATTGGAGGCTGTCATAAAGCTAGAGGACAGATGTTATCGATTTGAGCAGGTTATGAGGTTGGAGATTCATTTGGGTTTGGGAGTTACTACTTCTGATTTCAAGAAGTTAGTAGAGGCTACACTTAGAATAGAGGATGTGATAAAACAAGGTAGGAGAAGAGGATAGCTAAAGAGGCAACCAGAGAGTCATTTTTAAGAAGGGAGTTGGTTTGTTAAGAGGGGAGCTAGACATTCATGGTATATTGGTGCAGGGGGGTCTAGGAAAGCTGATGCTACATCAAGAAGGAGTAGTAGTTTCTACAGGTTTGGCGGAGAATGAGGAGTTAGTAGGGATTTAGGACAACACAGCACTGTTAGTACACCATCAGTTGGATCAGACAAAGGGGTTAGTCAAAGGTTCAGGGGACCTTTTATTAAAGGAGTTTGAGGGTTAAAAAGTTCTGCTACCTACGGGAGAGTTCACAGAGGATCATGTTAGGGACTCACTACGTCAGTCAGGCATGCTATATTTGTGGAGAGTGGGGGAATTTACACAGGAGTTGTTTGATAGTAGGGAGGAGTTCGAGGGTGAGGGTAGAGGAGATAGTACGTGGTCAGAGTGGTGCTTTTGGTTTATGTAGCAGTTCAGGTAGAATTGGTAGTAAAGATGGTGGTAGAGGAGTTGGACACTAACCAATGATAGGTATAGGTACTAGTGGGACATCCTTAACAAATGATTAAACTTAAGTGAAGGTATACCATATAACGAGGGAGGAGGCACCCACAACCAATGATGTCATTTTTGGTATGATTTCATTATTTGGTATTAAGACTTATGTGTTAGTAGACTCAGGATCTACTCATTCTTACATTTCTTTAGAGTTTGTCTCTAGAGTTCCTGGGAGATTAGTCCATTAGGATATGACCTAAGAGTGTGGTTGTCAGTAAGAGACTGTGTGGTAGTAAATAATGTAAGGAGGGGGATGCTAGTGAGGATTGGTAGAGGAGAGCTATTACCTGACTTAATAGTGATGAATTTAACGAAATTTGTTGTAATTTTTGGGACGGATTGGTTGGCATAGCATCAGGCTATAATGGATTGTTATGTGGAGGAGATAATGATAGAGTCTTCAGGTAAATCGAAGGTGATATTTATAAGGGATTGCAAAGTGGTTCCAACATGTGTAATCTCGACCATGATTGCTAGGTACCTGATACTGGATAGATGTAAGGCATATGTAGCTCATATTATAGATATGAGGGAGGTGAGTCCTGTGTTGATATTCCTGTAGTGAGGAAATTTTAGAGGTATTCTTAGATGATTTACTAGGTTTACCGTCTCAATAGGAGATAAATTTCATCATTGAGACTGTACCCAAAGTTACACCAATTTCTATTGCACCTTATAGGATGTCTATTGTTGAGTTAGATAAGTTAAAAAATCAGTTAGAGGAGTTTTATAAAAGAGATTTATTAGATCGAGCACATCACCTTAGGAAGTTCTAATGTTGTTTGTGAAGAAAAAGTATGGTAGTATGAGACTTTACATAGATTACTAGCAGTTAAAAATGACAATGAATAACAAGTATCCATTACTAAGGATAAATGATCTTTTAGATTAGCTAAGGGGAATTATCACATTTTCTAAGATTGACTTGAGATCGATATATTGACAATTGAGGATAGTTGAGTTAAATATTCCTAAGATAGTTTTTTGTACTCGGTATAGCCACTATAAGTTCCTATGATGCCTTTTGGGTTGACTAATGCACTAGTTGCATTCATGACATTAATGAATATGACATTTTAAGAGTATTTAGATTGATTTGTGATAGTGTTTATTAATGATATATTGGTTTATTCGAGGAGTAAAGAGAAACATGAGCAACATTTGAGGATTGTGCTTTAGATTATGAAGGAGAGACAATTGTATGCCAAGTTGAGTAAGTGTGAGTTCTAAATGGAGCGAGTAGTTTTCCTTGAATTTGTGGTGTCCTGACAGGGAATAAAGCTTGATCTTGCTAAAGTAAAGGCAATTATAGAGTGGGAGCTTAAAAGAAATACGTCAAAGATTAGGAGTTTTCTGGGAGTTATTAGGTATCATTGGAGATTTGCAAAAGGATTTTCGATGATAACTAGCTCGTTGACTAAGCTACTGATGAAAGGAGTTCAATTTCAGTGGACCAATTAGTGTTAGGAGAGTTTGGAGGAGCTTAAGTACAAATTGACTTTTAGCTTAATTTTGGTGTTACCATCTAGAGGTGGAAGTTTTGAGGTATATATTGATGCTTCTAGGGTAGGTTTGGGGTGTCTATTGATGGAGCATAAGAAAGTAATAGCTTATACCTCTCGAAAAATGATATTGCATAAGTTGAATTATCACACTCATGATCTGGAGTTATTAGCTACTGTGCATGCTCTTAAGATTTAGAGACATTATTTGTATAGGAAAAAATTTCGAATCCTTAGAGATTATAAAACCTAAAAGTATATCTTGACTTAGAGGGAGCTAAACTTAAGGTAGAGAAGATGGATCAAACTGTTGAAGGATTATGATTGTACTATTGATTTCCATCCAAAGAAGGTTAATGTAGTGGTAGATACTTTAATTAGGAAAAACTCAAGCGTGATGGCTAGTTTGAGCAGACACAGTAAGAGACCAGTGCTAGCAACGTTTTGAAACCCGGACCGGACGTCGAATCGGAGGCCTTATTGGTCACCGGTTTGACCGATTCGACCACCGGTCGAATCGGTGTGATGTCATAATTACGCAATAATTATATATAATATTAGTAATATTAAAAAAATAAAAATACTAAATAATATAAATTTCTATACTTCTGTTAGATTTCTGGGGAAAAAGTAGGTTCTACTTTTGAAAGAATTAAAAAATACATGAAAGAAAAAAAGCAAAATAAAAAAATAAAAAAATTCATTAAACTAGTGGCTAACCGGTTCGACCAGTCCCGGTTTAATGGGTCAATTGACCGGTTCTTACCGGTTCACACTGGCTCAATTGAAGACTGATTTTTAGGGGTTACCCGGACCGGATACCCGACCGGTCACCGGTCCGGGTAGAGATTGCTGGAGTTAAGAGAACTGAACGTGAGATTGAAGATTGATTATATGAGTGGTTTATTAGTGACATTACATATTCAACCAAATTTGTGGGATATGATCAGAGAGACACAAGCTTGGGATTCTTATCTTATGTGAATGAGAGAGAGAGAGTGCAATAAAGTAGGGGGACTAACTTTTCAGTGAGAGCAGATGGAAGTGTTGGTGATTGGGAGGTGATTTTGTATGCCAGATACAAATGGACTATAAGAGAAGATTATGAAAAAAGCTCATAATGCACCATATGTTATGCATCCTTGTACTAAAAAAAGTATCTGAACTCGAGATCTTATTACTAGTGGCCGAAGATGAAGAAATATATAGCAAAGTTTGTGTCGAGGTGTTTGACCTATAAGCTAGTCAAAGCAGAGCATCAGGCACCAGCAGAGAAATTAATACCCTTAACCATTTGCTATGTTGATATTTATATATCTAATTATATTTCCACTTAGTTAGTGATATGATGAGTAAAGACGAGCCCACAGATCATTGAATGTAAGTCTACTAGATTAAGCAGGGCCTAGACAATTCAATTAATAATGAGGTACAACATAAAAAGCAGTAATAAAATAATATTAGTATTAATCATTACTAATGATAAAATTTTAGATTTGTGGAGTGTTTGGATAGGTTGAGTATTGTTGTGAAATTTAGATTATATGTATGTTTTAATCATTTAACTAATTTTTATTTACATTGAGTTATTTAATTTTAAGGAAACATGATTAGTTACCCTTATTAAGTAGGCAGTTTATCCCTTGCCACTTAATGTCACTTAAGTAAGACACTTTACCCTTACTAAGTAGGTAGTTTATGGATAAACTCAATGCACATAATTGGTATATATATAGTTTAGGTAGGACCAACAAATTCAATTGAGCGAAGTTATTTTATTGTATATACTTTTGAAGGTGAGAGTTTGGAGAGTTGTCCTTGTATAGATAATTTTTGTGATTTGCGAACATTATTTTGGACTAATGAAAATTTTGGTAATTAATGGTATATCAAGGAAACAATTTGGATAAATTGTAGTTTAAAAATTATTGGAGCATGGCAGCACCTGTTTCAGATGGAAACTTGCCCAAGGAAAGAAACAAGGGCAGTTTTGTAAAACTCTTAATGAGATGCTTCTCTCTAAAACTTTTTCTACTAGAGTGGCTATTGGCAGCCTTTTGACTTTGCATTGCGTTACGTTTACGTGCAACTATCAGTTGCTCTGTTCAACCTTAATAATGTTCTTCTAGGTAGGCCACCGTTCACAATTTGGAGATTGTAATGTTCATATCTAACCTCCTTACCATTTATAATTGAATTACTCATCTCTCCATCTAATAAGGAACCTTTTTCAATACCCATTTTGGTGCTTTGCCATGTCAATCATCTCAGCTCCCGATACAATATTTGCTAACCACTACAAGCATAAAAAGACCGAAACAGTCTCTCTATTGTAGAAAGGTAAGGTTACATATTATAAGATTTCTCTAAATTTTGCTTTATTGCGAAATTTCAAATTTTATTGTATAAGGGTAAGGTTACATATTATAAGATTTTTCCAAATTTCGCTTTATTGCGAAATTTCAGACTGAGTGACAACGATGACTGCAAGTATAAAAAGAATAAAATTATTGGTCAAGAAAAGCAACTAATTAGACTGGCTAGATACAAGCTTATCCGTTTGACCATGGAACTTGTCCCATTTCTGTGTTTCTTCATTTGACTTTCTCCTCTACATAAGTTCCTCTTTCTGATCATCGCTTATCCTTGGTTGCTTAACAATGGCCGCCTCCAAAAACTTTGCCAGATTGTGTCTCCTCATGGTCCTGGCTGCGAGTCTCTGCATGACCACCGTGGATGCGCAACGCCGTGTGATTGATTTGTGTGCGGGGTTCAACCGAGGGCCGTGTAACGGCGTCATCAATTGCTTTGTGGCGGACCCAGTCTGTGGTGCTAACGGCGTCACCTACACCTGCGGCTGCCCTGAGGCCGCTTGTGCTCGTGTTCCAGTTGTCAAGCGAGGACGATGTTGAACGTCTGCATCCAGCCTCCAAATCCAAACACCAAGAAACAATTACCATACACTAATTCTATTTGTATTTTGTAATGTCAAAGTAATCGCTGTAAGTGGTCAACTTGTTATAAGTCATATTATGCATGTAGCTGAATAAAATGAAGATGGGAGGAATCCTCCTTTTCAAGCTTCTTCGATATCATAATTGCTACATTCGTGCGTTCTTGCCACGATGTCCAAGAAGATAAATTTAAATAATATTAATTGATACATATACTTATTCAATATTAATTAAATAATAATTATTAATAATAAGTCACGAACTATCACTTATTTTATTAGTTGTCAAAATCATATGTAATTTTTTTATAAAGTTAATGATTTTTTTTAAAATTCAGACCACCAATTTTAGTTAAAATGTTTGAGAAAAAGAAATACATAATTAGAATTTTGTTTATCCTTCCAATTAAAAAGATATTAATTTTTAGCATTTTATTTTTAAAATAGTAATAAGAAGATTCAAACCTAAAACAACTTAACTTTTAGCTTAACTGATATAATTTCCCATATAAAATAATAATAACTACAATTTTCACTTGTAACTCCAATAATTAAATCAGTTTAACCATAAAAGTCTTGAACTGACTAACTTTCTAGTTTGATTTACTTTAATAACTCTTATTGTTAAAAATTGATCAATTTATTAATTAATTGGTCAGTTTTCACAAATTAATAAGTTCTTATAAATCACAATTAATTAATTAATTTTCATTTAACAATCTCATTTTTTAATTAAATTTTAAATTATTCAATATGTAAGAACAATTTCTTTCAATTATATTTCAAATTTTTTAATGTTATTTAATTTTTAGCCGATATTATGACAGTCTAATATCAATTGAATCTTTTAAACCTTAAATTTCTTGTCTTAACTGTTTAACTTCACGTCCGAACATTAAAACATTGCATAATTCTATGATATATATATATATATATAAATTATAGTTATTAAATTTAAAGTTTGCAGGTCAAGCCCTCAACAAAAAAACGGGCTTTTCTATAGCCCATGTATCCAGGCCCCTCGTAGCAAAGAATTGATCAATTCAAGACTGCAAAAGAAAAAGAAATAGTAAAAAGGCTTGACACTTGTAGATTCTTCCACAACGTTCATTCATTCCTAACCTTTTTGTCTACTAATTCTTCTCTTGTTATTGTGATCATCACCCAACAAAAGCAAAACTTGAATTCTCCAAGAAGCCAACAAACAAGGTTTAGGGTTGGGGTTACGGCTAACCCTTTCCTCACAAAGATCTGATGTCCAGATTCTCCGTATTCCATTCGCTATGCACCCTAATTGCCGTGTTTTCTCTTTTTTTCTTGCCGGCAGTTGTCCGATCGGAGGGCCACGGCGCGATGATAATTGAGCAAGTAATCGAGAAGGAGAGCGGCGGCGTGTGCGCGTCAATCGCGGCCCCTGCGTCCTGCCCGGTCACTTGCTTCCGCGTGGATCCAGTCTGCGGCGTCGATGGGATCACCTATTGGTGCGGTTGTCCCGATGCCATGTGTCACGGCGCTCAAATTGCGAAATTGGGGGCTTGTGAGGTCGGAAATGGTGGTAGCGCTTCTCTTCCGGGTCAGACTCTTTTGTTGGTTCACATCGTTTGGCTCTTCCTGCTGGGCTTTTCTTTACTTTTCGGCCTATTTTGATCCAATACTACTATTTGTGTACTTGAGTTTTTTTTTTTAATTTTTGTGTTGAGAGAAGAGAGTGAAATATTATGTACGTACATGAAACTAATTCTTTGATGAACTAATGGCATTCTGTTTCGATTTTTTCTTGTAATTATGGCGCTATCTTGTTCAATCTTCTTGCTAGTTCTTTCCTAGTCGTTGCCTGGTGTTTTTTCAACTACCATGTTGGTATCACAAGAGTTGGAATTTTACGGGTATCTCTATTGGACCGTAGCACGTGAATTAATTGTTGAATCAGATGCTACATAGAGACTTTAGGAGCAGGATTTTGATGGCTTCAGAAGTTGACAACATAGAATAGGGAAAATCTTGAAGAATCCTGTATATCTGAGGGCATCTCTGAGGTGTTTTTGCCACTCCTGAATGATTGCGAAGAATTTTCCAGATCCATCATCAATAACCTTGTAAAGCAATCAGGTATGCTTTCCAGGAATACAGAACCTGATGTCCATCTGCAGGACACAAATTTCAAATTGATTATGTTTCGATCTTCCTCGTACAAAGACGATCAGATCCCATTCCACGCAATCAGATTTACTAATGATCTAATGTTCCATGTATTTTTTGTGGTTGGGAGTTGATGAGAATTGCTGATCTGGATTAAGATCAAATGCAGATGCAACTCGTTTCTAGATGAATCATCCTTTTGGGGAATGATGGGTGCCTTCTAGTACCACTGTTTCCCAATTTCGTTTGCCTAGAATTCCAAAGTTGTGTGATTTGTTATGGATCGCTACGCAGCCTGCATTGCATCAACATCAATTTGAAGAACTGGCATGCACCTTCTAAACGTCCTGCCACGCTATTAACTTGAATCAGTGGTATTATAAGTAGCAAAAAAGTTTCAAATGCTAACTCATCCTGCCAGCCTTCCCAAGATCATTAATCACCTGGCCACAGATCAAGTTGTAATGAATTCACCCTCAACCGATTCAGATATAAAGAATTTGAATAGAACTTTTAGCAGGGACAAGCCCAAAAAATAACTGACAAAAAAACTACTAAAATTGATGTATAGAAATGAGTCAAATTACGGAAGGTTTTATGTTCTTTATACCATTACTTATTCTTCATCTGGTCTTTCCCAGCCTCCGTCACACTTTATTCCCCTTCGAATAAGCACTAGTCCTTGGAGGTTTGCGCCGCGCCGCGCAGGCTCATTAGTCATCGAGATACTGTTCCCATATCAACTCCCATTAAGCTAAATATGGAAAGTTCAGTATCTAATGCGTTGGGATAGTGTTGCTTCGAGAATATCTGAGATGTTGTTGCCAAAGAATACCGACTTGTCATCTCTCAATGAAAAGCATGAAGACTTCACCACTAACATTGCGACCTGTGCGTTACTATTTTCGTTTAACTTTGTTTTGTTCCTGATTGAACAACGGGGAACAATTCTGTTTTGTTAGATATGCCTTGAATCTTCGACTTAATATCAAGGGATATTTTGTGTTGGAGTAATATATAAACCCTATATGTTCTTTTGATTGGAGTGTGACATCAAAGCCTACGATTATATTCTCTCGCCAGGCTCATGATGAAGATCTCTCAAATAAGTGGGTTCTCCAGAGCCAACAACTGGTATAAGAGATTTTGATTTTGTTTGAATCTATTAATCAAGCGTAGAGATGTCATCATACAATATTAAGATTGATAAATTTACTAGGAAGAACAACTTTATTCTTCGGCGCATCAAGATGCGTGCTCTATTGAAGCAACAATCGATCTGGATACCGCTTTCAGAAAAGAAGCTAAAATCAATGGATGAGTCCATTTTTGCTGAACAAGAAGATAAGACGCACTCAACCATTTTGCTATGTCTGGCGAATGAGATAATTTATGAAGTAGCGAATGAAGATACTGCAGTAGGTCTATGGACGATGTTGGAAAGCCTATAAATGACCCTTAGCTAATAAGTTGTTATTGAAGCAACGTTTGTTTGGTCTTCGTATGAAGGAAAGCATGCCTATGAAAGAATATTTGGAAGAATTAAACTCTATTTTAATGAATCTTCAAAACGTAGATGTTAAAATAGATGACAAAGACATTGCCCTAATTTTGTTAGTCTCTCTGCCTCCGTCATATGGAAATTTTGTGAATTCTTTTGTTGTTGGAAAAGATACGATTACTTTAGAGGAAGTTAGGTCCAGTCTTCATACCCTAGAGCTTAGGCATAAGGCATTTGGAAATATTGGAGAAAGTTCTGTAGCTGGATCGGTGGCTGCAAATTTTGAAAAATCGCTAGGATGTCCTAAGAAGAGAATAGGAAAGTGGGAAGGCAAAAGAAGGTCTGAGTCTAAATTTCGATAGTCGACTGTAAATCCACAAGATATCTGTAATTACTGCAAAGAACCAGGTCATTGGAATAATGAATGTCTAAAGAAGAATAAAGCAAAAACTCAAAATACTACTGTTGCTTAAGATGATTATGCGTTAGAAGAAAATATGGTTCTTTTAGTGACTGATCGATCAGATTTAGAGAATAATTGGATTCTAGATTTAGGGTGCTCTCATCATACATGCCCACATCAAAATTGGTTGACAACCTATGAGGAAAAGAATGGTGGAAGCATCTTAATAGGAAACCACACATATTGCAAGGTAATAGGCATTGGTTCAATCAAGATCAAATTGCATGACGGTCCAATTAGAACTTTAGATGATATTTGACATGTGCCATAATTAAAAAAGAACTTGATTTCTTTGGGAGTTTTGGACTCAAAAGGTTTCAAGTATAGTTGTGAAGGTGGAGTACTTCGAATTACCAAAGGTTCATTGGTAGTAATGAAGGGAGTCAAATAAGGTACCTTGTATATTTTGTAGGGAACACTAGTTATAGGTTCAGCTGCAACAGCTTCTCCTTCAGAGCAGTCATAATCAAATCAAACTAAGTTGTGGCATATGCGACCGAGCCACATGAGTAAAAAGGGAGTGACTATTCTATGCAAACGGGGCCTACTTGGGGGATACACGACATATAATTTTGAATTATATGAGCACTGTGTTTTCCGAAAACAATGCCGAGTTTATTTTAAGAAGGTTGTGCATTGGACAAAGGTAACTTTAGATTACATTAATGCTGATTGTTGGGGTCCTTCTTGCGTTTCATCTTTAAGTGGAGTGAGATATTTTTTTATTTGTGATCAATGGCTACTCCAGGATGACACGGGTATTCATGATGAAACATAAAAGTGAGGTTTTCAAAACTTTCAAGCAATGGAAGATTCTAGTAGAGAATCAGATAGAGAAAAGGATAAAACGTCTTTGCATAGATAATGACTTAGAGTTTTGTTCATGTGAATTTGATGAATTCTGCAAGGATGAAGGCGTTGCTAGACATCACATAATTAAAGACACTCTACAATAAATGGAGTAGTAGAAAGGATGAGCAGAACATTATTAGAGAGAGCTTGATGCATGCTCTTTAATGCTGGATTGACAAGAAAGTTTTAGGTTGAGGCTGTTAACACTGCTTGTTACCTGGTGAATCGTTCTCTAGCAACTGCTATAGACTACAAAACCTGTTGGGCCCCGATTCGCATTAATCATGTTGAAATTATTTTGAGGCATGTTTAAATTGTTTTGAGGATTTAGTGACAATTGATTTGTGTATAAA
>JAOTBA010000009.1:20066753-20109371 GCA_025629845.1 Erythroxylum squamatum
TAAAATTTTTTTACTCATCCAATAACTAATTGACACATGGATTAGTATACGGTGACCACCGACTGAACCTGCTATAGTAGGTTAAAAGGACTTATCCTGACATTAATTGAAACCATAGGGATCTTATCTGCCGAGATTACAATGACAGGGAAACTTATGCCATAAATTCAAACCACGGAGACTTTTGCTGCCAAAAAAACCCTTGATTTACCGACCTCTTAACGTAAAAAACAGCTATAAATTTAAGTTGATCTAACAAACTTTTAATGTCGAAAACAAACCACCAAAATAAGAATCATTTTGCTTTCCTCTAAGCTGCAGCCATCTGATTCAACTGTACTCAATCTGTCTCCGACACAAAATCTTAATCTCCTAATCCAGCCATATTAGAACATATGTACCGTACGGGTTTCGAGGCAACTGCGAGAGGTGGGATTTCTACAAAAGAAATAGCACGGATGGAAGAATCGGACACGGTTTCAGTTGTGGGAACCACTTCCCTTTGTGAGGCCTTTTGGCTCAATATCCTCTCTTTTTAACCAACTTCTCTTTGTAAGGACTGAATTTGATGCGCGTCCAAGTCAATGATTATTGTCTGCTTTTTATAAAAAACAAAAAACAATACATCTTCGTCGCTACTCCATCCATCCACTTAAAGCTCCCGTTCAATGGCTTTCATGTTCTAGTTATCAAACTGGTGTCTTTATCTCTACTAGCTGACTATTTGATCTTGATCAATCTCGCCTTGGTCCCTGTTTTAGCAAGAGGAATGAAATACTTTTCAACTCCAAATTTCCTTCTAAACCAAAGATAGATAGCTCTTGTTGTATCTGTAGTCTCCTTCTACAGCTTCTGTCAAATTAGGCCAAAGTTGGAGCTTTTCGGGCTATGGACGAACAACCGGTCGGATTCAGATTTCATCCAACCGATGAAGAAATCATCAACCATTACCTAAAGCTGAAAATGAATGGTCACGATTCTCTCGTCGATGATGTAATCTCCGAGGTTGATCTCACCCAAGTGGAGCCCTGGGATTTACCAGGTAGGTGCTACCCAATTTATCAAACTTCGTCAAGTTCCTGGTTTTCTTGCCAAATTTTGATCTTAACATATAAATTTCTACTGTGGATGAACTGTAGATCGTTCACTAGTGTGGTCGGAGGATCAAGTTTGGTACTTTTATTGTAGACTTGATTACAAGTATAAGAACAGAGCCAACAGGACAACCAAGTGTGGATTCTGGAAAGTCACTGGGAAAATTCGTGATGTGAAAGCTAGACGCACAGAGGAGAAGATAGGGACAAAGAGGACTTTGGTTTTCCATAGAAAAGAAGGGCGTGATTGTAAACCTACGAGGACCGACTGGGTCATTCACGAGTACCAGTCTAAAACCACACTTCCAAACCAGGTTGGTGTCTGAAGCTACCATCTGACTGCAATTGAACTGGGAATGTAATGTTTTGTTTCATTTACGATTGGATTGTTCTGTCATATTCTGTCCTCGCTTTTCTGTTACCCGTTTGAGTTGTTTTACTTAGAAATTAAATGCTTTTTAGAATGTCAAGTTCTCTTATCACATTTTCTTTAACTTTGGCCAGAGAGCTTTTGTTCTCTGCAAGTTGAAGAACAAAGCATACTCACAGAATGAAAGTCCACCGCACGAGGAAGGTGGACCTAGTCGCTTTTTAGCGTCTGATTTTGAAAATCTAATAGCACAGCCAGGAAATCTTGAGGTGAGACACAGCAGAACTCATGTTTAGTTTTGAGTTATACTTGCTTCGAGCTGATGGGTATCCTATTGATGATTTTGATTTCAGGGTATTTCTATTGATGACCTCTTAGCATCACCAAACAGTGGCTTCGGTAGTGACCCTCAAGTTTACACCAATGAGGAGGAATGGGCAGATTCAATTGTTGTTGAACCAGGCGATTACTACGATGAAGAAATTCTGGGAATGAATCCATCTGGTTCAAGGATTTACAAACATGAGCATCAAGCAGGCTACCAAAACCTTGTAGGAGAGGAGGAAGTTTCTTCCCGAAGAATTCAATTGCAAGGGGAAACATCCGTCGCAGTGTGTGAAAAGGTGAAGAACTTGAGCTGCAACTTTCCAGGTCAAGGAAACCATCTGCATGTATCCATTTATTTAAACTTCAAGTGATTTCATTTTACAGGCTAGAGATGCTACAAGGGATGATGCTGCAGTTGAGCTTACTCCTAAGAGAAGCTCTTTGGTGGCTCCAAAACAGGACAGGGAAATGGCTAGAGTTATCACTGCAGAACCAACTACAAAGTTGGGATCAAATAGGTCACGTGGCGATGATAGGAAGAGTCTATACATTCGTTTTGAGACTCCTACATCTGGCCATGAACAAAGTCCACCAACAGTGTACATTGTAAATGTTCTGGTTGGCCTCTTTTTGTTTATAATCATTCTCTGGGAAATGCTGACATTTTAGCCACACTCTTTCCGGGGTATTGGTTTTTTTTTCCATCTGATCATTCGCAGAAGAAGATCTGCAAGGGTATTTAGGTAGTGTAGAAATGGAGAAGTTTGCAGTCTCTAGTTTTATGGTCTAAAAGTGTTCCAGGCCCTAGTTAATAGAAAATTTATGGCCTTCACTTTTCCTTCTGTTGTACTTTTTAATTTTTATTTTTAAATTTATGGGCGTTCAATTTTACTTCTGTTGTACTTTTTAATTTAAAAAATAAAAATAAAAACAAACGAACTCATATTTTCAAAGTACTTCATTCATTGAAGTTCCTAATTTCTGCTCATGGATTGCTTTAATGACTGGCATTGTGTCAGGTAATTTGTTTTCCCTGAATACTATGAAGGTTTGTAGATTGAAGCACTCAAGCTTGTAATATCCAAGTGATCTAAGCCGGAGCACCTGAATCTGAATGGCAAGCAACTTTACTGAATCTGCACATAAACAGGCGCTGTTGTAATGATCCATGGTAGAATCATTAATTTCCACAAACACATTAAGCGTTACCAATAACATTAAACCTAACGTCGAGACTCATCAAATTCACTCACAGTTCCTTAAATCTCTCGTTCTGACTTCTACAATTGTTCTGTAAAATTTCTTTTCTAAGCCCTGATCTTGCAAGCCCCACTTTTCTCTGTAAAATACCCCAAGTTTAGGCCTCATATCTCCTGGACTTATATATATATTTCTAGCCCATGGACTAAGTGCTGTTGTGAAAATTTTGACCCATGGCGAATAATACCGACTCAAAAATTAACATTTCAATTGATTTTACCATTAGCTTATTAGGTAGCAGCCTTTTTTAAAAAAATAATTACCAAAATTAACATATCAAGTTGAAATAAATTGCCCATCAAACATAGTAGCACAAAAGGTGGCCATTTGGGAAGTTTTAATTATTAAAATTTGGTCACAAAGGGAAAAAAAAAACTAGCTTTTGAACACAATTTTACCTTAAACTTATTTTATCCAGCATTCAGATGAATTATTAGTCCATTAATCATGATAATGCTGAGAAAAATAAATATCTAAAATATATTATTCATAAGTTATTACAAAATTTTATCTAATAAACACCTGAAAATAATAATTAAAAATTCTGTCATTAGAAAATTTGAGCTCAGTGAATTAAAAACGTTAACCCAATGGAATTTCCAATTTTTCATTAAAATATATTGTTATGTAACAAGCAAATCTTAGTTATTTATCTCCATATATAGTTATGTAACAAGCAAATCTTAGTTATATGGACCTAATTCTCACTTATTTCTACGCCATGTTAGAATATGCCATATTGACTAAACATGAAATTGTTAAAGGGTTTATAGGTGGTAAAGGTCAACTATCCAAACAACTAGTTCTAGTTATTTGGACAATGGTTGACCCAAACCCAATTCTTGTTAGTGGACTCTACACTCTGCCCATATTTAAAAATTCTAACATGGTATTAGAGCAGGTTGCTCTTATGTCAGTCATTGATACCTCAAAATGATAGATTATGTCACGTGTTAGACCCACACGTGAGGGGGGGTGTGTTGAAATATAAAATGGGAGTTTGTCCCACATTGAAGAAAGAGAGGGAAGAAGACTAACGTATAAGTCTAGTGGGCTACTCTACCTATCACCAATTGGTTTTAGGATGGAACCCCACTTAGACTTGTATGTGGTCTAACTTTCCTTCTCGTGTGGGCCCGTAGGCTCATTGTAAATTCAATATGGTATCAAAACAGGTTTGGTCCGGATTATTAATTTCCCGATTGTTCGTCTGGATGTCCAATCCCAGCGGCCCGGTCCGGTTACCACTGTGTATATTTCAAGTGACAACTGAATGTCCAGTCCTAGTTGCACTTGAGAGAGAGTGATAGAATATCCCATATTGACTAAACATGAAAATGTTAAAGGGTTTATAAGTGGCAAAGGTCAACTATCCAAACAACTAGTTTTAGTTATTGAACAATGGTTGACCCAAGCTCAATTCTTGTTAGTAGACTTTACACTCTGCCCATATTTAAAAATTCAATAAACAAGTGGAGCCGAAAAGATATTAGGGCATTTGGTTCGCGAGGGTCTTTAAGTAGCCTACGTAAATGCCATACTATTTCAGTCCCAACAGTTTGATCCTGGATGGATTTCAATGGCATCACTACCCCCATCTTGACAGAGAAAGGAATAGGATTTTAATGGTTACTATAAATTCCCTCTTCATCTTTTTCATTAGCATGAGAAAGCAACAGTGCATGTGTTGATACATAGTAGGGGAAGCCGTATGCAGCCAGAGAAAGGAAAGGCATGCGCGTTCCATTTAATGCTCATTCACACACAACCAAAGAAGAGAAAGGACGACGTAGTGGTCCATGCAAATTTATCACACCTTCGTCCTATTCAATTGCGTATTCAACTTAGTTTTCGAGTGTGATTACATTTGCGTATATCTTTGTTTTCTTTTTTTTTTTAATTTTCCTGAGATCTCCATAAAAGGACAAGTTATCGTACCAAAAAAAGTTTTCTTTACCTAAAACTCATGTGTCCTTCTTTATGAGTCCAGATCTTCTATCAAATTTTATGATGTCTTATTGTGTCCAATAAATCTCAGCCATTTATTTATGTTGGGTTCGTATGGGACCCACGTAAATCCCGCAAAATAAATGACTGAGATTTCATGAGACAGAATAAGACACAGTAAAACTGAACAGAGGGTCTGGGATGCTTCTTTATCACCTCATCAATTGCACCTATTGAGCCTAAACCTAGCTATACTCTTCCTTTCTCTATAGCCTGCTGACTATTCTATGCCTCGTCCTCTTTTCTTCTGACTTATCAATTAAAATCTTTCTTTAGGGGAATAATTGGATCAAGCTGTCGTGTTTAATATACTTTATAACATAATTATTGCTCCTTTTCATTGAATCTTCATAAAAAACTTGTGCATGTTGCCTATCTTTTGTGATAAGCGGTAATTGAAACAATGGGTCATTTAGTTATATATGTAATAGCTTTTTTGCCTTCTCATCCAAACTTATTGAACTTTTGTATATATTTATCCAAAGTCCAACCTTGTTAAATGGAAGGAGTACTCTTTTTTTTTTATATCAAGTTAAATATTAATTGTTTCCAAATTCATTTAATGGATGGAGTACCAATGCAAAATAATAGTGAGGATATATCTCACAAACTGAATTTACTTATACCTTAAATCCTTGATACATTTCGGATTTGGGAGTTTGATAAATTCCAACCAATCGATGCTCTTTAACTCGATCTTACAAGATTGTTCAACTCGGGTGCATTCTAGTTTTGTGAATCATCTAATAATGTTCTTAATCATTTGACGAATAGTTCATGATATATAGTTGCTCAAAACTTTTACTACAGGAAAACCACTGTACAAATCAGTATTCATTAAGAAATGGGCTAATTAAATTCCAGGAAAGTGTGTTGTTTTTCCTTGCAAACTCCAGGCTGAGAGTTTCAGAAGAAAATTTCGGGGTTATCAGAGTTTCTGCAGGTGTTTCCATAATACAGTAAAATTTTCTACAGTTGCATGGCACTGTAGCCCATGTCTGGACATCTACGAGCAATGGGACTAAAAAAATAATGCAGGAATCGTAATCTCATAGCATGCGCATCTGCTGCTAATCATGTCATTCTTCTTCTTTGGCCTCTTTCACCCTCTCTGTACCTCTCCATTTTACACTGACACATCCACATTGTGCAATACATAGCTTTGCAGAAGAAAGGGATAGGTGGGTGTATGTAAGCCTCAAGCAGTCAGGCTACGACTAAGTATATGCAATCAAATATTTAATGATGTATTCTTTGATTAGATATAAGAAGTATATGCTGCTTGAACTTATTCTGAATTGGACGAGTGGTACAAGAGAAAGAAGTAGTAGAAAAGAAAGGTACCGGTTTTAAGATCGACCTAATTTCTTGTTCACTAAACTGATGGAATGTTAGATATAGACCTAATATACCAATTGGTTTGTTCTGGACTGTCACAACAGGTACGTGTGATGTCTATGCCCATATTTACTCTCCTGATGAGCACACACTAAAGCTTGGTCGATGAGGCAAAGTGCTAGTTCCGACACCTTATGCATTGCCATGTTTCCTGATGGATTGAGTTTGGGACTGCATTATTACAATCAAACAGAAGAAAAGGATAAAAATAAATTGTTGATCGATATTGAAACATCTGACCCATTTCCATTCAGGGAAAAAAAATGAAGGAAATAGTTGTAGAAATATAGATGAATTATGGAGTTAAACCCCATGTGTATATATATATATGTAATTCATCTATATATGCATTTCAGTACTAGTTCTGAGTACAAGCAGGTTATAAGCTGAAAGGGATCGTGATGTTATTAGGAAAACGATCATCATATGCTCTGTAAGAGACAACTTTCCTGAGAGTCCCTCAAGAAAGGGTACATAGTCACACTCCATGACAAATGACTTATGCAATGGTACATATATCATGCACCATAACAAACTCCATTTCAACATGGATCCCGAAATGATGCTTGTAACCCAGTGTATAGCGTAAGAAATACTTCTAACTCCCCAAATCTATATGGTACAAGTAATGTTAATCTTCTTTCTTGCTCGTTCAAATTATCAAGAATAGAGTTTATTTGACAGAAAATAGTTAGATCTCCTTTTGGCCTTGATTTCCTTTTTAGAAGGACAAAGTAGTAAAAGATTAGGTTTTGACTTCATATAAGTTGATACTTTATAAAATAATTTATGTTTTTAGTAATTTATCAATAGCAAAATCAACTTTTAATTTCAGTTAGATCTAGAGAATAGACTTGATCAATAAAGATTATTTTGAATATACACTTACTCATGATCTGAACATTGTTGCAGTGGCCTTGTTTATCAAACTCCACTTTAATTAAGAAAGTGTTTCCAGAAAAAGCTTAAATATAATACGTTATATACATTCTAACCTAATCATTTAAGAAGGGGTGGTCGTAGCTAGTAGTAGTAGTTTTCGACACAAGAACGAACTTTGCTGTTTTGGGTGCGGAGAGGTTGGACCAAAAGGCACCGCAGACTTAGGTTATGAAGACTAAGAGGTTTCAATCAGGGATTCTACAACCAACCTACTTTAATCATTCAGTTTACATCACTTAAAACATTATTTGTGGAAGTGTTTCCTTATAAGGAACTGTCAACTTTGAACAATAATGACGTTGCTTTCTGCTTCAATAGCCACCAATTTACGTCTCAAAGAAATTCATATCAACAGCCAACACAGAGATAAGTAAGTGTAAGTACAATATCTTAGCGTAAATCACATTCCAATCAGAACCAACTTATGCTCTTATGTCTTCGCCATCATGAACTACCCTATTCAGTTGCAGCTTGCTGTATGATAAGATAACTGATGTAAATAGGCTTAAGTCCATTCGTATCCTTCTTGTACTGAAGTTAGATTACAAATCAAAACAGAAGAGCTATCAACTAGCTACTTAGAGATTGTAATGTTAATCCTATTGGAAGTTTTATAAGCCAAAAAAGTAAAGTTACAAAGTGCGTGTGGAAGGGAAATGCAGATCCATGAAGGTTTTTGAGGTAAACCTCGCTTTCAGATGTTTCCATCGAGCTCAGGGAGTTGGATAATCGATGCAAAAAAACTTTTTCATTAATTTTCAATAATTCTGAGAGAGTGAACTTGCACATTTCTCTTAGAATGAAATCGGAATAAATCGACTATTTAATATTATTTGTGGAACACATTCTAAGAAAGAAAGAAAAGCTAAGATTTATAGCTGAAATGGACATACCGTTCAAAAGCAGACATTGAGGAATATTGGAAGCTGGTTTTCATTTCAATTTGGTGGATACTTCTGAGAAAATTGACTTCTGAGTTTCTTCTTGAGATGTGCAGATTTCTGATGGAATGAAAAAGATGCTCGATCCAAATTTGACTGCAAAGGTAGGACGGAAAGATGTATTTGATCAGAAAATCAGCACCTTGGACAAAGATGCTATGCTAAAAGATTAAAAGAGTCTTCAGGGAAGAACGTAGCTTTTTTGTTGTTGTTTTTATTGGAGTTGGAAACTAACAAAAGATGAAGAACCATTCCTGCATTTTCTATTGCCGATTGCATAATATCCTTACGTTATGTAAATCAAATTCCTGATTTGAACTAAAATGAAGTTAATGTACATAAGCAGCTTCCTACTTGTACATATCAAGATTAAGAGAAATTTTCAATTAGAAGATAAGCTTCCCTTCAATTATTTTCTGGAAATTCTACCTATTGATTAAGATCCGATGTCATTTTGGTGCCAAACTTTTAATGGCAGACCACATATTCAATAATTGACTGTACAAAACTGTGAAGTATGAGCCGAAACTTTTGCAAACTGGAGATAAGAAGGGATCTTGTACACTTAATTCTGCAGCGTAAGTTAAATCTTATAAAGAAAAGACAATGATGCTACGCAGTTCTGATGAGTACAGTAACCAAGGTCTTATTTCCTGAGGAACCAAAAGACTTGGCCTTTAACCGTAATGTAAAAGATCAAAGTCACCTTGATCATACTACTTTACAAATCTGGACTGGAATTCAATCTCGGGATAGCTTCATTTAAGGAACCTCACTTTTAACAGGGAAGGACAATTTCTGTGTGCAGTAGAAGGATGAAGGTTGGTTTGGCTTTGAAGAGAAAACAAATATATATAAACAAATAGCTTACATATCAAGAATATACAAAAGGCCAACCAAGTTTATGAGAACTAGAAAATTTGTTAGGAATAAAGTTGAAACAGTAAGGATACAGAAGCTACCTTTTACAGCGCTGCAACTTCCTGCACAAAACCTGCAATCCAACTTAACTAAGCAGTAGGAAGAGCATTAACCCAATAAGGTAATAGAACAAAAGAAAGATAAAAAGGAGGAACTTTTGCAGTGTCCCATTAGCCAGTCCTATAAGTTGTCAGATATATATATATATATATATATATATAGAGAGAGAGAGAGAGAGAGAGAGAGAGAGAGAGAGAGAGTATAGTCTATGTCCAAAGAGGAACAGATATAACCCAAACAAACTGGGAAGAGCTCATCGCTTACATACAGTTACAGTTATAATTGGGGAAGCAAGAAAAGAAAGCCCTATTGAAAGCATTTGTATATATATTAATAATCATCACGATATTCATCTGTATATATATGGCGTTATACACAGTTAAAAGGGTCTTTTCAGCTCAACATGTTCTATTTTTTGCTCTCTATTCAAGTCTTTACAAACCCCCCCAATAGCCTTCGCCTATTGACTTGCTGTAGTACTCCTTTGAAAGAAATTAAATAAATGAAGAAGACTCATCAAAAAGCTAATTAGCTTACCCAATATATCTCATGAAACCCTCTTTGTCCTAATCGAATTCATCAGTACCCAGTGCAAAAAACTAAATGTGGAGTAATAAAGAGTGTCTTCTTTCTTATTATTCACTGCTTGGTGTGTTTGATGATCAAAGATCCAAATCAAAACACGAAGTCTTTCCTTTCTTATGAAGCTCAGCTTGCATTGTTGGAGTTGGGGCGGTAGTGGGTACTCTTGATTGGAGAAGTGGGAGAGATGAGGAAGCCAAATGGGAAGAGAACAAAGCCGCTGTACCATGAGCAATGTTACTAGGAGTATTCACCGAGGATGAGGACGAATCATCTGCTATAGGACATTCCATGTTTACGCCGAACAACCTGAACCTCTTCCCCACAGTTTTGCCATGGACCACGGGAACTGAATCAATCATCATTGGCATCCGTTGGCATCCTTGTTGCTGATGATTCATTGCCTCAATTTGGTGTGGCCCTGGTGGCCTCAAGTAGTACTGGGCTGCATTGACATAACCAGTTGCGAGTTGATGATGATTGTGGTAATGGTAAGGCTGAATAGCATTGAAGTTCAGATGATGCAATTGTTGTTGATGATGGTGTTCATAGGGTCGTGACGGTATCGATAAAGACTGAGGCATGGGGTAAAGCCTGCCCCACCTCATCGACTGTGGCAAGTGTAGCTGATTTTGGAGCTCTAAATGCGAGTACGACGTGGGATCTGGTGCATTTGGCCTGCGTCTCCAGTCTATGTACAGATGATGCCGTCCTGACTCACCAACTCCTCTCTGAAATGACACAATATCGCCGGCGTCGAGCTTCTTCTCCTTCACAAAGCGACTCCATCCTTTAGTCATCACATAGCTTTGACTACTATTCCAATAAGAGTAGCGAAACCTCCAAGACTTGCCGCTGCGATCCTCGAAGCTCAAGAGGAGGCCTTTCTCGCTCGATGTGGAGTCTAAAGGGAAGTACTTTTCAGCGTGCTGTTTTGGTATTACAAGACGGTTTAGCTTGCCTACATCGCTTGGAGTCACAACTTTGTCAAACATATGCTCTTTATCTACAGATCTACTACTCGTACCAGCTGCTCCACTAGTTTCAGATTCATTACTATTGCTCCCCAGCGACAAGTCCGTGATCTCCATCTTCTTGTCGAAATTGAAGTTTGGTTCTTGGTTATTGTAATCATGTTGTGGTTCAGATGAGCTAAGCCATGGTTTTTGGTGCTGTGGCAGAAAAATTTTGTACTGGGTTGAAGAAGATGGGGAGTTTGGAGATGAAAAAGGAAGCTTACTTGTCATCACTACTTCTTCTTCCTCCTCTTCTTCTTCTTCTTGTAATTCCTCTTTATCACGATACCCTCTTTGTTCTTCACCAAAGTTCATGATTGCCCACCTCAATTTCTAGCTTTCTGGCTACTGTGGATCTTGGAGAACAAAAACCCGCCAGAATAAAACGATGATATAAAGAATAAGGAAAAAACAATTGGAAGGTGGGAAAGAACCGAACTTTTTACATATTGAAGTGAAAAACCATAACAAGTCCTCACCTGAAAGTATTTGTTTGGTATGAAACTTTGTTTTTTTTGGTGCTTCAAGATCTGTGAGGCCACAAGAGAAGCAAAAGGAAGCTATCTTAGTGCTACAAACCAAACGGTCGGTGCCTTCTTCTTTGACCAAGAAGATGTCATTGTAAACCCTAAAAGACAAGCCACAGATAATTCAATAGATGAACATAAGTTATTCTTGTTGCTGACCTAGGCGAACAGAGAGGGAGATGGAGAGGGGGAGCGAAGGGTATTTCCCAAGTTGCTTCTCTCGTCCTCGAAGCTTCTCTTCACAAGTGAAGCAAGATTATATATTTTTCTTTTTTGTTGCTCTTTCGGTTCTTTAGGAATGACACATGACCATGAGATAGAGAAATGGGAGAGTAAGAGAGAAAAGAGTTATACGTAGGGGCCCATGAATGATCTGGTTCGACTCATGTGAGCATGTCCTTTTAATTATTTTCGGGTTATCTACTCTCCCCCGTGTATATATCTTCCCACTATGCCCCAACCAAGCGATGACCAGTTGGTCTTTAGAGTAATAATCTTGTAATGAAATTTTCCTTCCAAGACACATGCATCTATCTTCTTATTAGTCTAGCTAGTTGGCGAAAGAGAGGGACAGAGATGTAGAGAGAGCATGCCCAGTTAGGTTCTGAGTTTTGACTTTGGTGCCATTGATTATTTGCTCTGGTCCTGAGTAGTAAGAGAAAAGTCCATTTTCTCGTCCTAATCTCAGTGGGAATATAGATAGAGATTCCTTTAATTATATCATCTGATCTCTTTCAATAATCAGCTTTATTACTAGTAAAGCATCCAACTTGAAACCCAGCAATATCCCTTTTAAGAAGGTTGATGAGGTATACATATATAATCTTCTTGTTCAAGTACTCCTGTCTCATTAGATATGTTAAATATAGTATAATTATAAATATATATATAAACACAATCACCATAACGAAGTCAACTTGTAATGTGTATTTATTATATATAATAGTATTACAAGGATTGCAGTCCGACCCTGATTCAATTCATCTAAGAAACAACGACTCATCAGGTTTGATTTCATCTCCCTTATATGCACCTACCTAAATGTTGACTCCTTTAATTTATAGTCCAGAAGAAGTTATATGGCTCGCGGTTCTGTTCTATAGACAATGAGTCTCCACAAGCAGGCAACAAACTATGACCTTAAGAGGGTAATTAGATATGCTTGATTAGTTACTTCAATTCAGCGAAAGCTAGTGATCGATTAGGTTCTCTTCCTGGAGAGCGACAAAGTAAATGATCACATGACCATGGAAAGGGCAATCAGAAGAAAATAAACGCTTCACCAATATACGCAACCAGAGCTAGCTAGCTAGCTAGCATACAACTGCAACCCATTGTATATATATAAATTTAGTTGTATACAGTTGACTTGAGTTGTTGGAATAGAAAACTACGTACAGTCTGATACAAATTTTAAAAGAAAGAAGAAATTAAAGGGATTAAAATTAACCGAAACAATTTTCTTGGTTTTGGGGATTAATTGAAATGGACGGATCGAACAAGTGGTTGAATAAGTCGTGCCAAAACCAAAACTTCTAAGGTGATACGATTACTCAAGTATTTTATGCATATATGTTTCAGATAATTCCAAGCTTTCTAACTATGGAAACGTGTATCTTAAGCATTTTCTTAATTTACCGAGTACAAGTTGAATGTAAACGTGCAATTGTTTAGGGGCAGATGCTTTATAAAAACATTATTGTAGTTAATTAGCCCTCGATCGGCTTAAAATTAACTAGAAATATAATTAAGCTGCCCCACATCAAACAAGAATGTAAATAATTATTTAATGTTTATGGTCTTGGAAAACGATTAAGGCTAGCTGTTGGATAACATATATACTTTAATCCAACTTCTAATTACAGTAGACATTGTTAATTAAAGTCCTTTATATATATATATATATAGGAAAACCGTTAAGTCTTTGTCTTCAAACAATACACAAAATTAGGTAGTAACAAACAACTGGCCTGATCTGATGATATCTCCCTGGCAAGTGCGAACCTGTATGACTTGCATATAAGCATCTAAAAGGTTAATCGATCGAATTTTGATATAAAGTAGACTGAGCACGTGATTATTACTTATGTTTAAATTTGCTGTACATGATAAATATAAGACTAGTCACCGGTAGGTGGATAAGCTAGCGTATTGGTTGAGGAGGTGGTCCTGTTTCATCTCCACTTTATGAATTTGGACAGAACCCTCAGGCGCCATATTGTTCTGTTGTACTGATGGATATATAGTGACAATGAGAAATTAAGTTTGACGATCATATATATATAATCTAGATATATAGGAGATTGTCTTTGACAAGCAGCTGCATTTTGAAGATTTTCTAATGAATGATCTAGTAAAATTACAGAAATAATTAAACTGAGAAGCTAGCCTAAATTTGAAACTTACTATATATAAATATTAAGCTTTACCTTGCCTTGAAAATGAAATAAAAATCAAGGGTTTATTAAATTTAGTTGCATACTGTATATATATATTTTCTGCATATTATTATTATTATTATTATTATATATCTCTTCTAGACTGGTTCTGAAGATGTATGTAGGAAGAAGGCATAGGAAAGAGGTGCTCCGTAGGGAATCTCGCTTCACCTTTAATTTTGTGAACTTCTGATTCTTTTTTGAAGCATTTGCTACGTGGGGTCCAAAAATCTATGATGCTAGTACTATAAACTGAGACGTGATCCAAAGGAGATTTAACAACGTTGCTTTTCCATTAGGATAATACATTTTCTGGGAGAAAAGAGAAAAGGCTATATATATGATGGGTCGGTGCAAAATAAACGCACGAGCTAGGACTACGCATTTTCCATTGTTCAATTCCTAATAGCTAGCAATCCTTGAAAACCAAACGCAATCACATATCCATTGATACAATATTATACTAAAGTCAAGCCATGTTGGATAAGCATTAAAGAGTGCCAACTCAAGGGGTGTAGTTGAGTGGCATGAAGTCATCCATCCTTAGAGCGAGAAATGATATATAATTTGAAGATTGAGTTAATTCTTCGTGGATGCTACAAAATCAATAAATAGATCTGTCACATTATATTATATATGGTTAATTAGTTATAATGACAATTATGTAACATGTAAAATCATTTCAATGCTTCCAATTGATATTTTGCAATTGAGTGGCATGCGTAAAAAATGAACACTAAAATGAAGATAATTATGAACTAATTAATCCAAATTTATTAATTACATACCAAAAAAAAAAGAATTTTTGTATCATAACACTTTAACTTCAGACCAACTCAATAATAACGTTTGTTCAGATTTTTTTTTATAAAAATACACATATTATTTTTATAAAATTTTACATATTCTCTCTTTTTTTAAAATGAAATTGTGATGTCCACTTTTCATATAAAATTTCACAATCTTTTCTCTTTCAATTTTTCATGTCCTTATCAAAAATCAATTTACAATTTAAAATATTTTCTTCTTTTTTGTGTAAAGTCAAATAAGAAATTTAACAAAATTTGTTCGCTAGCTGTCCTGGCTTAACATGCATGTATTAGTGAATGTTTTGTTTTGATCTATTTGTAATTCTTCAATTCTAATCCGGACAAATAACTAGCCCTTGTTCACAATTAGTAAAGTTACAAGATTAAATAACAAGTTAATTACTAGCATTTTTATAAAAAATTATAATTTTTTTTCTCTTTTAATGTAAGATTTTGATATTCACCTTTTATATAAAATTTTATATATTTATACATACATAGTGTAGGTATTATCAATAATATAAGTGAATGCGAATATGTATTATACACAATGAGTGATATCATGTTATAAG
Source organism: Erythroxylum squamatum (assembly GCA_025629845.1). Lineage (NCBI taxonomy): Eukaryota > Viridiplantae > Streptophyta > Magnoliopsida > Malpighiales > Erythroxylaceae > Erythroxylum > Erythroxylum squamatum. The sequence continues at coordinate 20,082,018 of JAOTBA010000009.1, forward strand.
TATCGATCGGGATATTAAAACAACAATACCTACAGCCTGTTTGGTTTAAAGGCTAGAATTGATAGATAAGGAAATTAATAATTATTTTTAAGAATAGAAAAGATAGGAATAGAATAAAATGATTATTACTTTGTTTGGTTTACTGTTAAAAAATTTCTATGCCAATCTTTGGTTTAAAAATATAAACTTGAAATGATAAACGAATAAGTAACAAAAAAAATCAAAATATCCTTATTATTATTATTTTCAACTTATTATTATTATTCTTATTATTATTTATTTTAGTATTTTTATTAATTATTATTATTATTATTATTATTATTTTCTACTTATTATTATTATTATTTATTTTAGTATTTTTATTAATTATTAATTATTTTTATTTTTATTATTAAATTCCTTATTATTATTAATTTTCTTCTTCTTCTTCCTAATTTTAATATTATTAATACTATTGTTATTATTAAATTTCTTATTATTAATAATAATAAAGATAAAATAGCCTTTAACAAATAGCTCTATTCTTGAAATAGCTAAAAACACCTTTTGATGATCTTTAGCTATTCCTAAAAATAAATAAATACTTAATCTTATGATTAAATATTCTGATATTTTTGTTTAACCAAACAAATAATTATTTAAATTTTAAGAATATACCAAAAGTATAATTTTTATTCCTGTGAGCCAAACATGCCCCTAATATAATTGTTGTTGACATGCAAATTTAGAAAAGTCCATAATTTATCAATATATTAAGTCTAAGTTTAAAAATTCACATTCGCCGAGTGTCAAACCTGTCGTTTTCGTTGCTAGATTGAATTACCACTTATTCTTTACATAAAAACACGTAGACCTCTTTTTTGTTTTTTTCGAAGGTCATATATTTTATTACGTACGTGCGATGCGACAACATGAACCTTCGTAGTAAGGTCCTAAGCTTATGAAGCCTACGAGAAAACACCAATCGTAGAAGAACTTGCGATGTTGACAGAAGTCCTTTAATTACTAACATACATCACTATTTTTCAGCTGAAATTATACCAAAAAATGAGCATACTATATTCATATTGCATAGATTCCTAGTCCACTTGCCACTAATCAAACCCACAGGCCCTACTTGTTGTGAAGCATATAATTAAAAGGCGTAGGATAATTCATTCCAAAAAAAAAAAAAAAAGGCGTAGGATAACTATAATCGGTACATTCTTATTGCACTAATTAATTCTCGTGAACGTGGAAAAGTGTAAATCAGAACATATTTAAACACTGTTTTCTTTTAGCTTCTTTTTCCTTTTTTCCCCTGTCATTTACAAAAACAATCGTACTAGCACAAAAATGACACCCTGAGAGGTTTGGTCGCTTGCATATCTGGTCATTGTTTGTTTTTTAGCTACAGATTCATGCGAAATGCTGACACAGAACTAAAACAGAAGCAAAATTGTAAAGAGAACGTACCATTCAGTTGAAGGATAAGGGGAGAATGAGAAGGGCATCACGAGATAGATCACAAGAAATGGAATTGATAGAAAGCCAAAACTGCAAAAGCAAGCTCAACAAAGTACTGTTTCTTTAATATAACCTAGCTTCTGTATCACTTTATACTTGCTAACCATGTGAAAATGTGACTATGGTACAGCAACTTAACAACTCAGATTAATAAGTATGGTAATTATATATGGGCTATACACAAGCAGTTGGTAACAGTTGCTAAGAATTTCCGAGGACATATCATGAGTTCACATCAAACTCCAAAGAATGGGCCGGTGTGTCTCTGTATACATGTATGTATGTATGTATGAGTTGTGAGGGTGTGATTGCTACCCTTTTAGACGCAGAGATAAAGCCTATCAAAAACCCTACTGGGGTTGCTAGGGGACCTCTTTCATCATTTATTCAGATGAAGGGCCTCATAGCTATATATTATTTAAGCTAAATTGTGTTTCATATGGTATTTTTGTACTGTTAATGTTTAGTGGCGTAAGATAAACTGTTATGTATATGTAGATACAGTATGGCTACTTAAGCTATAAGAGTAAGGACCACACCCTACGTACAGGTAGATAGACGCAAACCAATCACACATAACTATAACAGTTGATCGACATACGATCCGACCCTGTTGACGGATATTATCTCGTTCCAAATTCCTTTGCTGTTGCCTTTTGTCTCTCTTCCAAATTAAGGGTTTTCTTTTATCATTCCGTTAAAACTCGAATTAATTACCCCATTTTCACTCGTCAAACAATATAATATTGTTTCATCAGATTCCATTATGAATTATTTAGATTACAATTATCATTTTAATTTTAATTTTTAATTTATTAAAAAAATATAATTATTACAAACTACCAAATATTTTCATATTTTATTAAACATATTTAAAAATAAAATTTACGAACTCTCGATTATAATATGAACTCTATGACATTTTAAATTTTTGTGAAAATAAAATTTAATCTCATATATACTGTTAATTACCATCATAAATATGTAAAGCAAGTAATTCAATATGGATTCAAATAGAGTTAAAATGAGTTTGGAGAGTGAGTGTTACGTACATAGGCGCTTAACACCATATATACGAGCGTGTGTTTAATGAAATGTAATGCTTGATTACTAAGCATGGAAGCATCAAGGATGTGTCTCCATCAAGTAGTGGCATCCCTTTCATGAGGATGATAATGGTAACAACTGTCATGCCCCAGAGTCCAGGACCAAAGGGCTTAGATTGGTAGACAAAATTCATACGAGGGCTACAGGTGCGTGTGTGTGTGTGTTAAGAATTCAATTTAATTCATTTTATTTATTGCAAAATATGTAAATATAGTACTGCAAATTGGAAAGTGGACCCGTGTGTGAGGGGAAGTGGACACGTGCAAAATCAACCAGGTACCTGAAAAGGAACTTGAATGGACGGCGAAGGGATGAGGAATGAGGATACCCAAATAATTCCTTTATGGCCACAGCCAGGGCACAACAACAAAAGTGGGGCTACTATGGCAGCTAATATATATATAATAAAGCAGAGAGTATCAGAGGAGTATTACAGTTCACAAAAAACCACCGGTCACCACCACCGCCATCACCACCACCACCACAAACCTCCAACTCCAATGCTTCTACTACATCACCTAACCCCACACTAGTAGTCTAAAACCCCACCTCTGACCTCCTCTGAGAAACCGTTGAGCCCCTCTGGCTGTTATGTCGCTTTCCCTCTCTTCATTAGGTTACACATAGCCCATAGCTACTACTACTAGCTAGTCCCCTCATTTATTCATGTTTTGTGGTACCATATTTCATTCATTCAGGCCATTTACATGCATCTGTTTCTTTTGTAGCTTTTTTTATACTGTTTAGTATTTTATTAATTACCGTAGCGCACAAAGTACCATCCCACACTCTGCCAAGCCAAGGCAAGGCGTAATCACTATTACGTCCTCTTCAATTTATATCCGACAATCCACGAACTCCAAATCGCTTCCTCATCATCCTTTACTTTATACGTTTAAAGATAGGGTTAAAAGTGGAGGCTTAAGGCTGAAGCCACCAATTCATGCTTGTCATTTCTAAAATAAAAATACTAAAAAAGAAAAAGAAAATATCTGTTTGTTTATACGATGAGAGTGGCATGCAGGAGTATAACCTTGCTCCTGTTCTTTAGCCACTGGGGCTTCACAAGCCTAAAGGTACAGCAAACAACTGGGGAAGTTTCTCTAATCAAACAACCAAAATTTGTATGGTTAATTTGTCGGTTCCTTCCTCTGGTTGTGTTCTTCTTTCTTCAACTCTTCTCCATCCATCTTTGGCTAGCTTCCATTCTTTTTATGAACTTCCACTTTCTTGTCTTCCCTTTTTGTGTCACCCTCTCTTTAATAAATGTTTAGCAATAAAGGGTTTCCTATCATTACTAATTGTTATGCTTTCCCATTTTACACCTAGTGCTTCCCAAATCAGCCTATACCTACGAACCTAATCACTGCTCATTCCTAACTTTTAAGATTTTGGCCATAATTAAAATCAGAATTCAACGTGTATTAATTTTTCATCAGAAAAGTGAAAAAGATATCCGATTACATGTATTGATTTAATGCTTCCTTTGGGTCTGGATGGATGCATGATCCATCTGCACCCTATGCCTAAACCCACTTTCATAGTAATATACTTAAGCCTTATAACTTGTGTAATTTTATAAAGCATAGTACCATATTCACCAATTTAGATATAAGTTCAAATATAGAAACATGATATTTCTGAAAAGTTGGAATACAAAATTGATCATTCTTAGCTTTTTTTTTTTGGGGCTAATTTATTTTTTATTTGCTAATTAGCCAACTGAGTTTACGCCTCTTCTGCGCAAAGTAAAACTTTACCTTGTTCTGGTGAGAAATTTTCTCATTGTTGAATTTGAAGCTGAGCTCAAAGATTAAAGTTCTTGAATTTACTCAAAATTCACACGAATTTCATATTTCCTTGTGATCAACACATACAATAACAGAGAACTTCTTAACAAGATTTTGTTTTTGAGCTATCACCTTTCTAACTATTCAAGCTCTGCCTTCGATCTAATTAAGCACCTAACTATCCAAGAACTCTTACCTCGGAAGAACCTAAACATGATAGCTAAGTCTCATCCTAATTGCAGGTCATGTATATTTGGCAACAAAAAGTGATAACGGTGGACAAAATAAGATGCCCTTTACCTAGCCTACCTCTGGCTCTTGTGATGTTCCTTTCATGGCTAACTTATTGTGCAAGATCTAATGACAACTATACTGCCAGATGATGGTGGTCCACTTAACTCTTCTTGCAGTACATGGTGGAACCCTCACCATTTCTTAACAATAAAAGCATAGGCTATCTACATGCCCTAATATAAATTTGTTTGACCATATATATGAAATATCGTCCCTAACAAGCCCACCCCCTTCACCTACAGAGGGATTAGGTGATGTAATGGATCCATAAGATCAATTTAAGGGAGGTAATTACTAGTAATTATTTAATATTTAATGCATGCAATAAAAGAATTACCAACAAAATTATTCACCTTTTTCATTATGTTAAATCTCAAGTATATTAATAAAGAAAAAATATATATCTAAACACTATATGTACTCCTCCTCTTCTTCTTCTTCCTCTCTCTTTTTTCTAGCCAATAAAATTAGGATCAAATGATCCATTATCTGTGCCATTTTGTCCCCTTACCATTCATCCACGAATACAGAAGTGAGAGATTACATTTTGTAGTACCCAAAAATTCTAAAGAGATGGTGTTATAGGTAGAAGACATCGAATCCAAATCCAATCAAATACCATAAAATTAATATATCTAAACAACCTTCTCATATATATATATACCTATGAAATTATTAAATCAATACCTGTACTACTAGATAGTCCTTGTCATTAAATGAAAAATTATTCCATCATAAGAATCTTTTAACCTAGCTAGCTAACATCCCTCCATGAAAAATTTGAGATTCTTTATAACTAGGGCGCATGTGTGTGAGATATATACCTTATCATGTTTTATAGTGAGAGTGTGGGGCAAATGCTAGCTAGGTAATGAAAGTGAAACTTGTGCTGTGTGTGTGTGTGTGAGCGAGAGAACTGAATGGACGGCCCCGACCACCTGATAATTGGTCTTTATTCTAAGTATTTGTGTGATCAAAGCATGATCCACATGCACTTTGGAACCTTGTTATATATGCATGGGGCTAGAGAGAGAAAGATAGAGTTGTAAGATGCTTCGACAATAATAATAATAATTTCATGTGTGTGTGTGTGTGGAAGAGAGCGAGAGAGAGAGAGAGTCCTAATGACAAGAGATTGCGTTGTGTTCAGCGTTCACATTCAAGTAGACGTACGTAGGAAGAAGTATAACTATAAACCAAAAATAGTGTGGTCTCGACCCCAACGTCAAGTCCTGCTTTAACTATAAGAAGTTCAAATTCCTTTTGAACTCGATGGCCTTGAAAACGAAATGGGAAACTTATGCCTAATGTGGTCATATATCATCACCTTCTTCCCTAAACAGGACCCGCAATGGGTCCCTTTCACAAGTACTATGTGTCATGTGCATGTATACATGTGTTTGGTTCCAAGCATTTTATAAACTGAAAAAGGAAATAACTTGGCTAGCTCTTTCATTCCAATACATTCGAAGAGACAAAAGTTGTTCATTTTTCTCGTGTTCTTCATGTTATCGCATAATTCCATAGAATCAAATTAACATATCGCAATGAAGAAGATTAGACTCTTTTTGTTTTTGGTTCGAAACTTGTTTTTTCATTTTTGTTTAGGACCAGTAAATTGTTCGAAACTTGACTCTTACATGTGTTGAGCCTCTCATTTTGACCAGCCCAATGGATAGCCCAATGCTTGGTGTCAAAGTGTGTTTGTGAAATTAGAAACTTTCAAAATAAATTTTTGTAATAGTTTATCAAATTAATTTAATATAAGTTATTATATATTAGTGCACATAAAATTTGTTAGATGTCTCCTCAAATCTCAAATATTAGCTATGTGATCGAGTTTTGCAAGAGTAAACTTTGTCTTACTTACAAGTAGTGACCCACTAAATAAAGAGTTCTTTGATTGACCCATAAGTGGTAAGTTTTGATAGCTTATTAAATAAGCAATTTATAACGCGGGTTTACCTTTATTTGCTACAAAAAGAGTTGCCGTATGTATAAACCAGAATAGAGGAAGAGAAAAAAAAAGGTTTACTCTATTGTTTTGACGTGTAGGACGACAGTTATTTGGTGAGACAGTCAAGAGAAAGTAGATCATTATCAACAAATATTCGGTGTCGGTATCTCTTAAGCTTGTAGAGAGTACTAAATTGATTAAGTTCTTCAATTTGTACTAAAATATAAAGATAATTGTAAAAATATTGTTTTTTTTGCCCATAATATTAATACTCATGATTATTACAGTGTATTTGTAAAAGCCATATTTCTGAATCAAGGAAAACAAAAATCGCTGGTGCAAGGAACTTGAAGGGTTACAGTTTGACGGCCTCCGCGTATAATTGCACCTTACACATGAGATTAAAATACTTGCAACTTTGCACCTTCTCAAACTTGTAAATACTTGAACATGATATAATATCACTGTGATTACACCTGAAAATTGAATTTCAAGATATATTGAAACATTGTCAGAATCGCTTATTTAGAATTACTGAAATTCCCTTGGGAAGAAACCTTGGGAACCATTGCCTTTCTCTACCGCCTCAGGGTGTGAAGAATGTACTCAGCATACAGGTCCCTGACAAGTAGCTCAGAATTAACTGGTATATACTGCATTGGACTAAATTGTATTCGGGAAAAGAAGACGTTTCGAAGATGAAGTGAAAAGAAAACTTACATTGAGTATTGAATGGCTTCACAAGCCGTCTCTGAAGGCAAAAATTCGTTGACCGCAACTTCCTTGTTCTCGTTCTTCTTGTCTGTTCAGAAATATTAAGGAAACCATAATGCTAAACAAGATTCAAGCGAACAAGAAAACTGTTAATCATGGAACGGTGAGGGAGGGATACAGTCTTCAAAGAAACGACGGATCTCAGAAAGGCGATGAGGTGCCAATTGTTTGATGTCAGTGTAGTGCTTGTATTCTGGGTCATCAGCGCATACAGCAATGATTTTATCATCTTTCTCTCCCTGAAATGAAATGATAAAACAAGCAGTTGACAGAGTTCAACAGGCAATACACTCTTCAGAATCATGTGTTTAGTTCGTCGGAACCAGAGGATAATACCTGATCAATCATGGGCATGAGTCCAATGGCCCTGGCACGGAGAAAACAACCTGGAAGGACTGGCTCCTAGATAAAAATGTCAAATTCAAGCTCAGACATTTTGCAGAAGTGCATTATCTTGGGAATTACTATGAACTATGAATATGTTTACCTGCATGAGCACTAAAACATCCAAGGGATCATTGTCTTCACACAATGTACGTGGGATGAAGCCGTAATTATGAGGATATACGACCGATGAGTATAAAATGCGATCAACCTAAGAAAGGAAAGTGCAAAGAGAAGGAGGGTATACAAAAAAAAAAAAAAAAGTAGATGACTATAAAGTTGGAACCTGGAAGATGTGAAATAACCAATACCTTGATCAATCCTGTCTTCTTGTCAAGTTCATATTTAACTTTGCTACCTTTGGTTATCTCAACCACCTGCGATATAATTATTATATAAAACAATTGTTGGTTGATCTAACCAGTTTGTTGAAACTATGTTCTGCATTTGTATTGTTCAAATTCTATAAGAAAGGGTTGGAAGCGAAACATACAACGTTGAAAACACTAGGTGCTCCAGGTCCTGCAAAAGATCAATTTTGCATCCTGAGCATTTACTATCCACAAACAAACTAAAGAAAAAGCAGAACAGCTTGATGATTTGGTGCGAAGAAGGTACCAAGCTCAAGATCATGCCAAGGATGTGCAGCAACAGTTCTTCTTGACAAAGATGAAAGGATCCTCTCATTCAATTTTGGTGTTGCACGTTTTTCCTCGCCTTCATTTCCGTTAGTTTCTTCACTCATCTGCAACCAGAAGAGAACTTTTCAATGATTCTTGGTTGATGATGGTTGTTGGACTCGCAATAATAAATTTCGCAGAGCTCAAGTCGTGACTGTAAAATCCCTCGGGACAAAACGTAGACATAATACTAAAATATAATGCATTGGTAACAGCTCAGGTCTATAGCTATCTGATGTTGAAACATCGGATAGCTTAGAGACATTTCCTGCAAATTTAAGGTCGTCAAAGTCTCATTTCATGGAATCTACCTAGAATACACAAAAACATAGCAATTTGTTAACTGGAAGTAATAGGCCAACAAGTAGCATTGTACAGAAAATCTATGTACCAAGACGGTGTCAACACCAAACGATTGAGACTGCAAGATGCGTTTTTGCCTGGAAACTGGCGTATCCCATTTCCAGGCTCTGTACGTTCGCATGTTTAAACCAATAAAAGAAGAAGAGCTTTTACTCCTCCGCATCTAAGCTAAATCGTACCAAAGTTCCAAACTTTCAAAGATTACTAACACAAGATGTAGAATCCGATGGTTGATGTGTCATGCACCAAAATCCCAGAAACATGAATGAGCTTAGTTGCAATATTAAGTGTGACCTCCCCAACCCAAAGACATAACAACAAAGACTTCCACTGAAAACCCGAAAGAAAGAGGAGAAACTTACCTTGATTGGTTAAGAAGGAACACAGATATTGAGCAAGGGAACGAATGGGGCAGTGATCCTATCCCTGCGCACAAGTGTCCATATATACGTGTTGGGAAGTTAGATACGTGCCATTTTTGTTTTGCAGATGAGAAGCAAATAGAAAGAAGAGGTGATCAAATCACGGAGATACTGCCTCGTGTCTGATGTGGAGGAAAGGTAGTTGGATCTAGTCAGATGTTGGCCGGTCTCTTTCCTCTTCCTTTAAATGCTATAAAGCCAATCGTACAATGCCTCCTTAATTTTCTAGGTATATGCCGAATCTTGCGAGTTATGTCATACTCTTTTTTATTTTATTTTATAAGAATAATGTCATAATCTTTTATAGTTTATCAGACATCACTATTTAATAACACAAAATCTTATTATTACTATTCATTAATCACTGGCCATTCATTTTTTAAACAAAAAATATTTAATTTAATGTAGAACATTAAATTAAATATTTTTTAATTTAAAATAGAAATACGCTAAAACATGCAAATTTTATTTAGATTCTATTACTTAATTTTAATAAGTTAATTTGTCGAGCAATTTATTTAAAATACGTAATTTACATATTATATATATCATTTAAAAATAATAAATACAAATTTATTGTCATAAAAAAAAGCCAGTCAAACACATCCATCCTTTCTCTTCTAGTAAATAAGACTAGTTGAGCTTTATATTAGATATTATTAAATTTGACAATATCTAAATGATCATATTGAATCTTAGGTTAAATTTAAATCAATCCTCTAAATTTGAAATTCGGTTTAAAGTTTAAATATATTTAAAAATCCAAATTAAGTTAAATTAGACTTTTAGATGAAATTGAGCCCAAACCTTTTCATCAAGTGTAGGCATTACAAAGAGAATAATCTGTAGGTTGGAGAATTAATCCTTTTACAATATTAACAGGTCTACTCAGACGAGAAATGAAAGGAGACCGAGTTACCTTTGCAACATATCAAAAGCCAATGTAATTCAATTTTCTTGATAAAAAATAAAAGAAAGATGAAAACCCTGATCTCAATCTGCCGTACGTGACGTGAGAGTGTATTGATACATAATATTTGTCACTGACAGACAGTGACCAAGAAATTCAATGAGGGTGGTCTGGAGATGTTTAAATCCTCGAATCGCATTGTAGATTGCCATTTTTTAGAACAAGAACCCAAAAAAAAAAAAAAAATTCAAGGGACATTTATAGCAAACATTGACATAAGAAACCAAATCTTCTGTTCAGTTTTACTCTGTCTTATTCTGTCTCATGAAATCTCAGCCATTTATTTTGTAGGATCCATGCGGGCTCTATGCGGATCCCACATAAATAAATGGCTAAAATTTATTGAACACAATAAGACACCATAATATTGGACAGGGGATTTGAACTCTTGACATCATCTAAAGAAGGCTTGAATTTGAGAGTGTCTCTTCAAACGCAGGGCCTTTCTTGCTGTTTCCATCAATGCTTTCTTCTGTAGTGCCAATCTTCCCAATGTCAATTTGGCTGAATTACCTCTCAACATGAGAGTGTCTTTCATTATATAAGAAAACTATTAATTACATTACAGAAAATCAGATCCAAAATCAGCTCCTCAATGCTACAATTAGAGCCTAAATATAGTAACTTATCTACAGAATAATTACAAAGATATTTACAATTAATAATACTATATATGGAAACAATATATGCACAGTTGACCTTACTAACATCCCCCCTCAAATTGATGCGGATTTGTCAACAAGCATCAATTTGCTGACTAGAAATTGGTGACGCTGACGAGTCAACGACTTGGTAAACACATCAGCAATTTGAAGAGTAGTAGAGACATGTGGAAGAGAAATAACATTAGTTTCAACAGCCTCTCTAATAGAATGACAATCCACCTCAATATGTTTGGTACGCTCATGATAAACAGGATTTGTAGCAATTTGAATAGCACTCGTGTTATCAGCATGAAGAGAAGTAGGACTAGATTGTGGAAATCCAATTTCTTCCAAAAGCCCCCGAAGCCACACAATTTCTGAGCACGCAGCAGACATAGCCCGATATTCAGATTCGGTGGAGGATTTAGATACACGATCCTGTTTCTTGCTCTTCCAAGAGATTAAAGCATTACCCAAAAACATACACCAACCTGTAACTGAGCGACGTGTGTCAGGGCACCCTGCCCAATTAGCATCACTATAAGCAGTAAGATGAATCGGAGAACCAGTGGGAAAAAATAAACCACGATTGGAAGAGCCTAAGAGATATCGAATAATGCGACGTACTGCCACCAAATGCAGATGGCGAGGAGATTGCATAAATTGGCTAACTTGTTGAACAGCAAATGAGATATCAGGTCGTGTAATTGTAAGATAATTCAAGCTCCCAACTAATCGGCGAAATAAAGTAGGATCAGAAAGAAGATCACCCTCATCGCGACGATACTTTACATTTACTTCTAAAGGAGTATCAACAGCAGAAGAATCTTGAAGACCAGCCAATGTGATTAAATCTTGGGTATATTTGTGTTGATGCAAAAATACCCCAGATGATTGAGAATCAACTTCCAAACCCAGAAAATAAGTAAGAGAACCAAGGTCCTTCATGTGGAACGATGCCTGAAGATGTTTCTGCAAATTGCTAATAAGTGAAGAATCTGTCCCTGTGATGACTATGTCATCAACATATACAAGAAGAAGAACAATACCAGCAGATGTGTTGCAAAGAAACAAAGATGGATCATATTGGCTTTGCACAAAAGAGAAGCGAAGCAAAGTTGATCGAAACTTGTCAAACCATGCTCGGGGTGCCTGTTTCAACCCATATAAAGAGCGCTTCAATTTACAAACCATAGTTGTAGATGATGAGAACATACCCGGGGGAGGTGCCATATAAATATCTTCTTTAAGATCGCCATGCAAAAAGGCATTCTTCACATCCATTTGATGCAGTGGCCAACCCTGAGAAGCTGCAATAGCTATAATAGTACGAATAGTAGTCATCTTTGCAACAGGAGCAAATGTCTCTTCATAGTCCACACCATACTCTTGCCTATTACCCAGAGCAACCAACCTTGCTTTATAACGTTCCAGAGTGCCATCAGAATGGAGCTTCACAGAGTACACCCACTTGCACCCAATGGGTTTAACAGTTGAAGGACAAGAAACAATATCCCATGTATCATTATCCTGAAGGGCCTGAAGTTCTTCTTGCATTGCTTTCTGCCAACACTCATGCTTAAAAGCTTGTGAATATCCTGATGGAATTGAGATAGATGATAAAGTGGCAGAAAAACCATACCAATCAGGAGGTCGTGATACCCTAGTGGATCGTCGAGGAACAACCTCAGGTGCAAGTACCTCAGAATTCTCTTCAGGAGCCGGTTCAGGTGACGGATCAATAACTGGAAGGGGCAAAGTGCGCTGACGTCGCTCATAAACATGTCCAGGTTTGAACCGCATAGGAGGAGAGGGCAAATCCTCAAAAATGGGAAGAATAGGAGAAGCAGTTGACTCAACATAAGTAGAAAAGAAGTACTGATTCTAAAAAAAAACAACATTGCGAGAGATGCGTATTTTCTGAGACGTTGGATCATAACAGACAAAACCTTTATGAGAAACACTATAACCCATAAACGCACATTTTGCAGACTGAGCAGAAAGTTTATGTCGTTCATGAGAAGGCAAATGCACAAAACAAACACAACCAAAAGTATGAAGGTCATGATACGTAGGAGCTTGATGATAGAGACGAGAGTATGGAGAATCAAAGTTTATCACTGGAGAAGGCAATCTGTTTATTAAATGTACAGCAGTAGATAAAGCTTCAACCCAAAATTTGGACGGTACAGAAGACTCGATTAATAAGGACCGAGTAACATCCAAAAGATGACGATTCTTACGTTCAGCAACACCATTTTGTTGTGGTGTATAAGGACAGGAACGTTGTGACATAATACCTTTCTGACGCAAAAATTCATGAAATTCATGAGACATATACTCCCCACCAGAATCAGACCTTAATACTTTAATACAAGTATCAAATTGGTTCTCAATATAAGCTAAGAAGATCTTGAAAACAGAAAAGACCTCAGATTTGGAATGAAGAAAATATACCCAAGTGAACCGACTATAATCATCGATAAAAGTCACAAAATACTTGTATTTATCATGCGAAATGACTGGTGTAATTCCCCAAACATCACTATGAATAATGTCAAAACAATGTGTAGCACGACTCCCAAAAGAAGAAAAAGGAAGAGTCTTACTCTTGGATAATTTACAAGTAGAGCAATCAAAAGAAACAGTATGAGACAAAGATTTATCTTTATTTCCAAGAACACCAGAGTTCAACAAACGAGACAAGATAACAGAATTAGGATGGCCTAAACGTTTATGCCATACTGCAATTTCATTGTTCACATGAGTACAAGCAAAAGATAGAACTTGCGGAATAGAAAGGTGCAATGGAAATAATCTGCCAACTTTAGGCCCCTTCGCTATTATTTTCCCCGACACCTGATCCTGCACAATGCAACCATCACGAGAAAAATGCACATCACAATTAGTATCCACCAATTGACCAACCGAAATAAGATTAGTAGAAAGGTTCGGTGAGACATATATATTTTTTAGAATAGGAGTGATGTCACCAACGTGACTAATAGGAATACTACCACCATTAGCAACTTGAATTTGTGATGATCCATGATAACCACGAACATTTGTTAGCATACTAGATGAATTGGTCATGTGATTTGATGCAGCAGAGTCAACAAGCCAAAACTGAGATGAAAGATGACTTTTACCTTGAAGCCCTAAGGCTGAGAAAGCAGAAACAATCATTTGTTGTACCATTTCAGGAGTAACACCTGCAGTAGCAGTTGGTGCAGCAGGAGCAGTTGATGCAGCATGCACTGTTGGAGTAATTTCAGCTTGAAAAGCACTGATTTTACGTGGTGGACGCGTGGGACATTCCTTGATGATATGCCCTTGCTGTTTGCAATAATTGCAAAATTTCTTCTTGCAATTCTTTGCAATATGTCCGTATTCTTTGCAGCTATAACATTGCACAGTCCTCATATTTCTCCCACTTCCTTGTCCCTGTACAGCAAAAGCAAGAGTATTTCCTAGCTGAAATGTGTGTTGGGTGAGCAACCTTTGTTCTTCGCGAAGTAATTCTCCAAAGCAATCATCCAATGATGGCACAGGCGTACGATTCATCAAGTTAGAGCGAATATTCTCAAACTCACTCCTGAGTTTCATTAAAAATTGATCACGTTTGCTTTGTTCATGAATATCTTGCACAACTGAGATGGATTCAGCAGTAAGGTTGGCATAAACAATATCAGTAAACTCTGCCCATAAGTTCTGAAACCCAGAAAAATATTCTTGGATAGACAGAGTGCCTTGAGAGAAATTGGCAATGTCACATTCCAATTGAAAACGTCTAGCGGTATTGTCTTGATTGTAAGACTTCTTCAGATACTCCCACATGGATTTTGCTGTTTGAAATCGCTTGAGATTAAGGACCATAAGTGGATCAACAGATCCTGAAATCCAAGTCATCACCCGAGCATCTTTGGTTTTCCACAAAGATAATGTTACTGCTTCTGTTGGGGCTGGATCAGACCCATCTATGTGACCAAGTAATTCTTTTCCCATGACGAATAGTCGAAACTGAAATTCCCACGCAGAATAATTCTTTCCAGTAAAACGAACATTAAAGATCTCAGAATTGTTTGATGTCATGTTCGAGGATAACAACAGAAATTTCAAAGAAGAAACCAAGACCAGATCAGAAAATGGCCAAGAAGCAAGAACTGACAACAAGATCAGAACGAAAGGACCAAGAGCTGAGAAAAATTTCAGAATTGTGGCTCTGATACCATGTCAATTTGGCTGAATTACCTCTCAACATGAGAGTGTCTTTCATTATATAGGAAAACTATTAATTACATTACAGAAAATCAGATCCAAAATCAGCTCCTAATTGCTACAATTAGAGCCTAAATATAGTAACTTATCTACAGAATAATTACAAAGATATTTACAATTAATAATACTATATATGGAAACAATATATGCACAGTTGACCTTACTAACACCCAACACCAACAAGGTCAATTTATCCCAAAGGCATAGTTTCAAACAAATACCCATTTCATAAGAACCTTTCAATTTAACAAGCAGTAACTCAAATAAAAGAGTGCCACAAAAACAAGTGCAAAAAGCTACCAAATCCCATAGGACGTAAACGGGAGAGGAGGGTTTACCAGGGCCTACATAATAATTAATGGTTTTAATCTCAACTATATTCAAGGTAGTTGTTATAAGGCAGTTCTTGGGTTCCAGAGAGTAAATAAGTCAAATATAGACATATAATACACACAGTTTTTGCGACAGTCTCGCTGCCAATACTCTAAAATCAAACAGGAATTTAGGATAGATATGGGTAGAATCAGAAGTTACATGCCTCAGCAAGGATTTCCTTGTTGAAGTATGCAACTTTAAATGGGTCATGTCATGTCGAGGCGTCCCCTTCCAAGCGTATTCTCTTGGGTCCTTTCTCCTCGCCTTGGCCGCAGGTTGTCATCACCTTGTTTTCTTTGGCCTCCATTGAACATCTCTTGTAAGGTTTAAATCCTGTTCTACGTGCCTTGAGCTTTCCATGTCCAAGTCCAATTGTCAGAAGTCCCTGCTCCTCGTTACTTTCACATCTAGATGATGCGATATTTTTCTCAACTTCTTGTTGGCCAGAGGAGGGTACCCGGGTCTTACTGCTAATATCTAACAGTAATGCACCCCCATCTTTCAGACTGGTGATTTCCTTTTCATCATTGTCCTGATGGCCCATACTCTTTATATCATGGGGTGGCGAAAAGCTTTGAGGCAATACTTCTCTGGAGAACAAAGCTTGAAAAGCCAGCCGCCCCTGACAAATATGCATAATCGTGATAATTAGTACAAAGTGGTTAAAACAACCTCACAGATAAAATTATCTTAATACCTCTTCAGAAACCTCCTTCCAGGAATCACTTGTGCTGCTGCAGCTTCTACTTCGACGGCCAATAGACTCAGCAGCTGTATGATTTGGATCTGCT
Organism: Erythroxylum squamatum; assembly: GCA_025629845.1. Lineage (NCBI taxonomy): Eukaryota > Viridiplantae > Streptophyta > Magnoliopsida > Malpighiales > Erythroxylaceae > Erythroxylum > Erythroxylum squamatum. The sequence continues at coordinate 20,098,353 of JAOTBA010000009.1, forward strand.
TCCTTAAGCTCTTCCTTGCCTTTCTCATGCTTCTCTAATGCATCTGTTTCCACTTCACTGCTAGAAGGTGTGTTTGAACCACATGAAGAACGGTCAACCTGTTTTCTGTTTTTTGTTTTGCTCAAATCACGGATCTCATGTGCTATTGCAGCATTCTCATGGTCAGCACCTTTTGACCCAACTTTAATTACCTTGGAAGCTCCACTCTCTTCAGAATCTGACGATGAACTTCCTGGTGATTTAGAAGCTAAGTTTTGAGCTTGCAAAGCCTCAGAATGTTGTGGTTCCAGTTGATCTTGCGATGGAGGATTATCAACAATTGTCTCCCCTTTTTCTATCCTATTGGCAGGGACTTGACCACTACTCATTGGTGGAACTGCAGTTGCAGATCCTGGAGGGCAAGTGAATGAGGCATGAAGAGGAGCACATAAGGGAAGTAGTCCATGGGCAGCCCACCATGCAGTTGCAGCTGCCACAGTAGCAGCTGCAATAGCTGCCATATTAGGAGGAGGATTTAGTTGCCTTGATGGAAGACCTCCTTGGCCACATGTGGGAGAATCTGCAGAGCTTTCTATATTTGCATAGGGCCAAAATGTCGCTGCAAAGCTAGCTGCAGCATGGGCAGCAGGGTTTTGTAGCAGAGTAGAGACCATAAGACTTGAGAATGTGGAGGAGATGTGGAGAAATGATCTGTAGTCATCTTGATTATCTGGACTTGATGTAAAGGGAGGAGGAAAGGTAGGGAATGGTTGATGCATACAAGAGTCTGGCATGTTACTTCGATTTTCTGTAGTTGTAGATGCAGCAGAATGCAAGTATATATTAGGATGAGTATGACTTTCACCCACTGGCTGGAATACAGAGTCCTGGAATGTCACTTCTGAGACTGGAGCTTGCATACAAGGTCCCAAGTGATTGTCAACGACATGCACAGGGACATGCCTTGGATAGTTCTGCATGACCTGATTCTCATCTGTAGGCAACGCACTGATTAAGTCATGTGGTTCCTTTCCCTGAACCAGTTTATCATGCAAGAGGCAAGAGCTCCCAAACTTTAAAGCTTCAACAGTCGCATTTTCCTGCACGGTCCTTTGGGTGTCAGGCTTATCCAATTTCCTATTGCCTTCATCCTCAATGGTGACATAGGATTCATCCATTGCATTCTCATTCACCATTGAATTCATCTTCTTTAGTGAAGGTATAAACTCCCTGAAACATGAATTTCTTGATGCCTCTGTTTCTGGACAATTCTTGTTCACTGAAGACATAGAAGAATGGTGAGTTTCTTGGCCATGAGTAAAGACTTCTGAGCAATTCTCAATCTGGTTCTGTTTGAGATTTGTTTGCTTCTCATCTCCATCACTTTTCTGAATAATTTACACAAAGATAGATGACAATGGAAGTACTCAGATATTTCAATGAATAAAATGGAATAAAATGGCACAAGAACACTTCACCTCAGGTTGTGGTTCTTTTTCCAAGTCCAGCACTTGTTTACCATGTTGAAGGGCAATTGAATTAAAAAATTTCCCATCTTTTCTCCCTAAATGTGTTGCGGTAGGACTGGAACCTGTCTTTCGAGGATAAGGATTATTCGGTTTCCTTTTCGGCCGTGGAGGTGGGATGTCTATATCAAGAGTTTGTCCTAGTGGAATGCCTTTAGCAGTAGCCTCCTTTTCCAACTGGAAAATGGAATATTTCTTAGCAGTGACGGCCAAAAGAGACAACATTTTTGCACATCAATGTCATGAATGAAAAAGTCAGGGCAGATGTAGAAATAATAATGTTGTTTATCTCCCAAAACAATGATCACATCAATTGATAAAACATTGGCTGAAATTTCTTTAACAAGACTACAATGCCTATCTATTAAACAATTCAAATTCTTAGTAACTGTATTTGTTGAGGAAAAATAATGTTGCATATGACAAAGCTTACTTCATTCTTACCCATTATCCTTTGTCCTATGTAAAATCTAGCATCTTCTCCATTCCTTTGAGGTCAATATTGATAGTTTTTTCAACTTCTAAAAGAGTTGAGTGGTGTACAACCTTTTAAGTTTTACGTCGTCAGTATGAGGCAAGAGAAAGCGCAACAAATGAAACCCACCCCCATCACCACCCCAGCGAATCAGTTTCAGTCCATCAGGTTTTGTGTGAGGGGTCGATTCCGTATTGGATATTATCAAAGAACTTAAAACTTTTAGGTTATATGGTTTCTCAACAGGTCAAATTTGCTGAAGGCTGGAGTTAATTGACATTTCTAATAACACCTTCAAATGCTCCTTAAATTAAAAAAGGGGGCTGGTCTGGCCAAGCAGTCATCTTGACTCCTAGACCAAACCAGCCCCCATTTTGCTTCAAAGCATAAAAATAAATGTTACAGCTAAGTAGCATGAGACTGACACCGAAAGAAAGATAAAAATGAAATCCCAGTAAATTCAGAATCTTTGCATATTAAACAGGAGAATAGATGATAGACCAACCCCTCCCTCCACTTATTGATTGGAAACCAAATATAAATAAACTGTCATCTAGAGATATAAAGTTTGCTAACATCTTTAGTATAGTAGTGACTATACTAAGTTTGGCAGCATGGCAAACCTGTGATCACTCTAAGCCCCCCAGCATAATTCTTCACTGATTCTAATTAGAAAAATAAGGTACTATGTCTTTAGAAGAGTTGAAAAGTTGAAGGCCCACAAGCACATGGTACAAGATGCCACTAATATGGGGGCACTTATAAATGAGATACAGGAATTTACGAAGTGCCTGGGCCTAAAGCAGTAAACAAGTTTGGGACACTTGGGGAGAAAATAAATTTACTATGACAACAGATTTCAGGATAATTTCGTCCAATGTCAAGAAATTTATAACTGACTCTTAGGCAGTTACTAATTAAAACGGTATAGGATCTAAGGTAAAAGAAAGTAAAACGGTACACAGTTTCAGAAACCATAGATAAGGAGACACATGCTTGCAGTAACTTGCTAACTTCAAATATGGTCTTTTGCCTCCATACGCTAACTTAAATCTTCAAAGTTACTGGCCTTTTCACTTGTGGGAATTGCAGAAAACAAGTAATATGAAACGGAAACTACCAAAACCTGAACTTCAACTCCATGGAAGCTGGTAGTGAAGCCCTTTTAAATGTGAAGAATATCTGACAAAAGACAAGTTCAATCTTTAACCAAAAGGTTAAAAATGAATTCTTTATTTGTGGACCTTCTCTACCATACTAGGTCCTAGATACCAACAATTCAGATAGAAAATTGAACAAGTTCAAAACATCCACAAAAGACCAGCTCACCTGCATATATCATATAAGCATAAGTTAAATTAGTAAAACTGCTTACATCACTCAGTACAACTTCTTTTTAAAGTTCAAAATCCGTTGATATACATACATACATATATATATATATATATATATATATATATATAATTGTTTGTACAAAAGGACATGGATTGATCCTTTTATCACATAGCATAGTAAGACTTAAATCAGCCTTATCCATGTGATCATACAAAAACTTCCACTCAAGTTTCACAAGCTTTGTTAACACTTATTTTTAAGTGTTTCCCTGGCATTCATAAATATGACAGTTTAATTGAAAAAAAGGGCCAGGGAGAAATACAGCAAAGCTAATTTTTTGGACCGTTTACAATAGCAGTATAAACAAATTTGAGAAACTTCCAACTCGAAACTCTCTACAAAAGACTTCCTCAGAAAACTCACGTCTCTTGTTAGAGATTTATGTATAAATCTTACAAGATATGTTAGATAAGATGCTTTTATGTAGACTTACAGTAATTTGGGGATAAGGCAAAGTTACCACCATATTTTTCACTAACTTAGTAGTTACCACCTTTTTAATTATACCTCAATTAAGTTCATGGAAACATGTATTGAATGAAGCTTTATCCACTTCTCCACATCACCAACCTCACTTTCCATGTTTTGAGGAAGTGCTTCACTTTTCATACTCGCTTCCTTTATATTTATGACATGATATCGACTTTTGATAAAATCAAGCATAATAAGTCTTTCTTAAGCCTTCTTGAGCCATCTTGAGCCAACCTGATGTCCAGTCCATCCAAGCACACATATTATATGGTATCATCATCCCATAACTAAGTTCACCAATATTTTGAGCCAAGTTTAAGAAAATCACCTAATTTTGTGTGGCTAAAGGATCCTTCATCGAATTTAAGTGCTTTCGGGCACATTCAAACTTGATTCAACTTTCTTGTACCTATCATCACAAATTGCACCTATGATGCACGCCTATTATCGAAAAATTAAGTTTAACTCCTACCCATGTCAAGAGCACTAGTCCATTCTTGTCGTGCTTCACTAATGCATATCATAAGTCCATCATGCTCGTTGTATCTTTGCATTCACTAATAATGAATGATCGTCCGTCGAATGTGCAAGTTATTTCATTGGACGAGCACTTCCAGCCAATTGCACATGATAAATCTTGTCTACTCTCAGGATTGCTTAGGTAATTGCATAATAGCATTGCCCATCACTTGTGAAATCGTAAGTCTAAACATGAGAATCCTTCAAGCATTGCTCGTTTGTCTCACCAACTTATGAGACTCTATCTTATTGCTTTTATGACATACCTTCCTCTTGCCAATGTACCAAATGCACCAATTACTTACAAACAGTCACTCGGAACTCTTAGGGGTCTAATTGTACATTTATTGCTCCAGGTCAAGTAAATGCCCTAGATCTAATTTACGCTCCTTAGTAATTAACCACATATTCAATTAGATGAAATATAATTTTCAAATCATTAATAGAATCTAAATCTTCAAATCATTTAATAGGGGATGAACAATTTCTCATTTAAATACCAAGGATCTTAATTTAGAATGACGCACATAAACAACAAATCATAATCCGAAACCAAACATGAAAGCACAAGTAAAGCTCACTAGAAAATAAAATTAGCGATCAAGAAGTTAACTCAGTTGCAGACTTGAAGGACAGATAACGTTTCAGACATCAAAAAACTGAACGAGTTAATTACAATCAATATACAGTTATGCAAAATAGTAATAACTAACCTTGAAAAAAAACTTCTGTGCATGACTTCTGATCTGTACAGCAGTCTTTGTACCTATATGCTCTGGAAGGCAGCATAAAAAGAAGGAAAAACCAAGAAGTGGACAAAAATCTCCAAGAGTTAGTTACCTCATAATCTAAGACATTACAAATAAGATTATCCAGATTATTCCTCTAAATAATTTCTGCAATTAGTAAAACAGATCACCCTGCAAAAACAACGGTGGAAGCCTGAAAAAGATTCAAGTAAGATATATGCAAACTATTACCTTCTATGCGCTGCCAAGCTCGTCCGTAGAGCTTCAAGGCCTCCAAGAACCTATTATGCTCCTCCTCAGTCCATCGTTCACGTTGCTTGGTTATTGTGTAGGGTTTTCTTGTCTATAATTAACACGACAGCACAATTCAGATACATAAAACACATTTTTTTAATCACTGCAATCCAAGAAAAAAAGTGGGGTTATGCGAAAGTAAAGAAAATAAATATCTCCTTTAACAATATACCTTAATAACCAACTCTTCTCCAGAGGAGTAAGTGTCCATTACCGCACCTTGGCAGCTATCGCTGCTTCAAATCCTCTCTGACGAGCAATGGATAAAACAGAAATCTCCTTTCATTCCTTGCAACATCAAAAACTATAACGAAAGCCGTTGTTTTTGAACTCCAAATGACCCAATAAACGAATATTACTGCAACACACAAAAAACCAACAGCAATCGATAGAGATCCGTCCCTGTTTAATTCACATATACTGTACTGTACACATGTACACGTATATGAATGAACTAAAAATCTGTAAAAATTAAAGAAAAAATAATTGTTCAAGAAATTCTAAGATTCCACCAGATGACGAAGAGAGACACAGGATTCTCCGTAAGAACTAAATGTAAATTCCTTTATTCAGAATCCTCACCAAAACGAACGCGTAGATGCCAAATCCTTTACAAAAGTGAAAGAAGCCAAAAAAAAAAAAAAACGGAAAAAGGAAAAAGGAACATGAATTAGTAATCAACAGGCGCCAGTACTGCACAGTATATATCAACTTCAGCAATACGTTATCAATTTCAAATAGCTTGACTATTTCTCGACAACAAAACAGAGCTCAGAAGCCCTAGAAAAGAGAGAAAAAAGAGTACCTTCGAAGAAAGCCATAGTGAACTAAAACAGTAGAAGGACGTGGAGAATCACCGAGGACAGAGTTCACCGGAGAGTCACCGGAGAACTCATAGGTTTCGGCAATCCACAATCTTCATGAACAAGTCAATCACAAACGGGAAAAAGAGAACACATGAATGAGGAGAGAAAGGGAAAATAAGTTAAGAAGCAGTAGAAGAGCTTCCGTGAGACCTAAAACACCAGAAACTACCGTCCGGAGAAATCTCAGCCACTATAATTTTCTGTGGATTTATATTTTGTTTTCAGGGACAAAAAATTGAAGGATTATATTTGAGGCTGGTATTCAAGAGATGAGTGAACTAGAGTGAGTGAAAGGGCTGAGATGGTGCAATGTGGCGGATAATTAGTGGCTGATTGAGCCGAAGCCCACCCTCGTGCACTTTTTCTATTTTTCCTCTTTCCCCAGTTGCCCTCCCCACACATCTTCAAATATCAGCCACAAAATCACAGCCACCGTGAAGTCCGTAAAAGCGCGTCCAGGTGTGCCTCCCCATGGGCCCCATCATGACGTGGCTTTTTCTGACCTGTGCCTTTTTCTCCGGTGACCCGGGTACGGTACTTGTGAAAAAGCGGACCTTATTTTGCCAGCGTGGAATGCTAACCGCTACGTGGCGGTAATTTAAGAATGGTGATGAAATTGTACGGACAGTGAAGTTCGCCGCCATCGTCAACCGCCGCTTGGTGCAGGGTACGTGAGGATATAACGGTGCATGATCCCCGGGAGCCAGCGATTGCTGGTGGTGATGATTGGTCGGTTGGTTGTAGGTCAACGTCAGAGACTGAAAAGTCTTTTTACATTCAAAATTTGTGTGCGTGCTACGCGCTTTTGAGAGCAAGACCGTCCATCTGTCTGGTGTTGATTTGTTACAGAAATGGGCCAGGTGGTTCAGACATGCAATTAAGGGATGCCGTGTTTTGATGTTTAGGAGACATTACACTCTCTACAAGTCTGTGTCCACGTAACCATTGGGCTATAGTATTATAGCTTGTTGGTCCTTAGTTAAGAAAGCCTACTTAGACTCCGTTTAATTGATACGGGCTGTAGTTTGGTCTCGATGCACCATTACTGAAAAGGGAGTTTTTTTTGGGTGCTTCTGAACTTAGACCTGCAAATCATGCAAGGATAAAGGAACAAAATGAATTTAAAGTGAAATGATTAGGAACGAAAAAAATGGTTAGACCGATCTGTTCAAAATTAACAAATTAAAATTAAAATTAAAATAATCAAATGCTTAACAACTAGTATTATAAAGTTCAATCACCTTGGCAAATGAATACCTTCAAGTTATACAAGGCGTTCTTGAATGGCTACTTTAAGGCCTCCTGTGTGAGCCATATTCGCTCGAATTATATCCGACCTACATCTGATCGACGATTTTAACATTTTCATCTCGAACTTGGATGATTGTTCCATCCCTCTCATTGATCATGGACCTAAACGGTCCAACGTTATTTAAGGACATTGACCAAAGCCTCTCAAGGTTATGGTTTCTTCCAGGTGTCCATCTATATGCTGCTTCACACCGAAAGGTTGAAGATTCACTCCGATGATCCTATGAAACCAGTGGGACTTCTCTCTAGCTTCAATGCTCAAACAAAACCAGTATCCAACTGGAGGGATTACGTTAAGGACATTGCTGTATAAACGACGCAATCCAATTGAACTTGGAGAATAAAAGCAAAGGCTGTTAGCAGGTTTAGTTGAATGAACATAAAATATTGAAAGTTTAGGGAAAAACCAAGAAAACGCTACAATAGGTGATCAAGCCGAGCACCATAATCATTGATAAGGGTGTCACCAGCCATACAGGCCTAAAGACTAACACAAAGTGAAGGACTCAACTTTGTATTTGTGAAGAAATAAGTCTGAACTTTTATTTCTGAATCATACACACAAAAATTCACCTTATAATTCCTATTTATGGTAGAAAACTCCTAATCTTATTAGCAAACAACCTAGACAATATAGAATCATACTGAAGATCTAAAAGAATACTCCGAATACTATGAGAAAACAACCTAGACAATATGAAATCATACCAAAAATTTGAAAGAATAAGGAAACTACTTTTGAAAAGGCAAAAACGTGTCATATGCACTGTTTCTAGTTGTCAGACTTGGCGTCCAAGTAAACGACTAAAACTAATTGTAGAAATTTCCAAAAATTATGAAAATTAATAGAAGACTAATTTACATGTCCTTTGCATGCTTCTAAAATTTCAGGCCCAATGGACAAGGCTTCACTTAATTTCAGATCCAAAACTTGCAATCACACATTTGTAGTCGAATATTTCACTGTTTGTAAAACTCTAAAGCCCATTACCTCCGTGCACAAATTTATCATGTAAACTCAAATATAATAGCTTGGAGATAAAGTCTACTTATGCTCCGACATCATTCTTCCCCTCTTAAAAAGCATTTTCCCTCAAATCTTCGTCGTTCAAGTAAGGAGACAGATCATCAACATTGAATTTTGCAGAAACTCCATAATCTTCTGGAAGATCAATCTTGTATGCACCCTTTCCAATTCGTTCAAGCACTCTAGATGGTCCATCAGAACAGGGCATAAGCTTATTCTTCCTTTTGCTTGGAAATCTTTCCTTGCGAAGATGTATCCAAACTAGATCACCAAGCTGAAAGCTCAATTGCTTGCGAAAACGATTAGCACGGGCCTTGTAACTCTCATTAATTTTCTCCATCTTTGCACGAACCCGCTCATAAAGCTTCTTCATTGTCTCTGCCTTAGCCCTTGTATCTATACTCACCGAGTCTTTCTTTGAAATAGGAAGTAAATCCATAGGGATGCAAGGATTCACATTTTAAATAACTTCAAAAGGAGATACTCAGTAGCACGAGCCTTATAGGCAAATTTAGCATGGGTAAGTTTTAAATCCCAATCTTTCCTGGTTTTACTCACCAATCCATAAAACAAGGCACTAAGAGTGCGATTTGTAACTTCAGTTTGGTCATCGGTTTGCGGATGGTGAGTAGTGCTAAACAATAACTTTATTCTAAGTAATTTCCACAACGTTTGCCAAAATGACTCAAAAACTTCGAATCTCAATCAGAAACAATGCTTCTTGGTACCCTATAAGGACGAATAATCTTTTTAAAGTACATATCAACAATATGAGAAGCATCATCAGTCTTATGATATGTAACAAAGTGAGTCATCGTTGAGAAACGATCTATAACCACCATAATTGCATCCTTACCACGTTGTGTGCAAGGTAATCCAACAATGAAATCCATATACTAACATCCTCCTGTGGCCATTTTGGAACAGGAAGAGGTATCTAAAGTCCTTGGTGAAAAGTACTCTTTGCTCTTTGGCAAGTACCACACTAATTAACAATAGATTGCACATCACCAAACATATTAGGCCAATCGAAGTGTTCTTGAAGAATTTCATAAGTCTTCTGAATACTAAAATAACTAACAAGACCACCACCATAAGCTTTATGAATCAATAAATCACGAAAAGAGCCTTTGGGAACACACAATTTATTCCCTTTGAAGAGAAAACCCCTGAATTACAAACTGATTATACACACCTTTTTTGCAAAGTTCAAATATTTCAAAAAAGTCTTCATCCCCTACATAAGAATTCTTGATGATTTCAAAGCCAATGAGCTTTGAATTAAGTATTGCAAGTATAGAATACTTCCTTGACAACACATCAGCTATGACATTAGAGTGTCCATCTTTGCACTTCGATGAGAAAGTAAAGGATTATAGAAACTCGACCCACTTAGCATGATGTGGATTACGTATTTGTTACCCATTAATATGCCTTAATGTTGGACCCCGAACTTTTCTTGATGAATTGTTTTGATTTGGATTTTGATTAAGCATGATTGAAATAAATTATGAGGTTTTGATGGAATAAATTTTGGGAGTTAACTATTATGTTAGTAGGATTGATTTCATGGATTAAATTTAAGTGATAATGTTATAAGAATGAATAAGGGCAAATTGGGCATGACACTTAAGAGTATAAGGTTATAAGGTTTAATTGAAGGGCAAAATGGACATTGCACATTTTTGAAGAGTATAAAAGAAGAAGGAAAGTGAAAATGAGAAGAAAAAGAAGAAGAAGTCGTCGATGAAGGGAGAAGAAGAGGAGAAAATTAGGGTTTTGCAAGATTTTGAAGATTTGAAGCTAAATCAAGTAAGTATAAGCTTTAACCCTCCTTGGATTGTTAGATGAAGCATGATTAATGTTAGTTAAAAGTGAAAATGAAGTTGAAAATGTATCGGAAGTTGTCGAGGGTTTGGGTTATGTATAGGGTTTGATGTTTTGTTTTGATTTTGTGTTGTAATGAGCTTACAAATGATGTAAATGAGATGATTTAAGGTTAAGGTAGGTTAAATATGAAAGATGGGAAGTGTATGGGTGAAAGATGTGAAGAAAACATGTTTTCGGAAGTTTCTGGGTTTGTACGTCGCGACCTACGGTTGCAGACGTCGCGACGTGCAACAATTTTCTCGTCGCGACGTGCCAGCTCCTCGTCGCGACGAACAACCATTTTTCAGCACTGACATACTTTAGTATTTTGAGCATAACTTTTGCTGTAGATGTCCGATTGCGGTGATTTTTGATTCGTTTTATAACTAGAGACATAGAGCTACAATTTGTATGAAGGAATGAAGTCCAAATTCGGCCTAAAAGAATATCAAAATTTGGATATAAGTTGAGTATAGATTCTTGTTTCAGCATAAGGATAGTCCCAGCATGTTTTGGCTATAACTCTTAGAGTATTGAA
>JAOTBA010000009.1:20180414-20207240 GCA_025629845.1 Erythroxylum squamatum
TCCACTGGTTGCGCTACAAGGTGCCTTGGTCCTCTCCTTCAGTTTGCCTAGCTGATTTAATTGCTCCTTTAATTTTTGTCAACTCAATGCTGCTGTGTTTTACGTTTCTGGTTGCTGCACGAGGCCATGTCTAATTAGTGTCAACGCCTATTTTAGCTTGCACGAGGCCACGTCTAATTAGGGTCAACATCTAGTTTAGCTCTTTTTATCCCAAAATTGTTGCGGTTCTTTCTATTTGGTTCAAAAATGCACCTTGACATAAAACAAAATTAATTTCCATTAAGTATAATTTCAAACCTCAAAAATAAAGAAAATTAACACATAAAAAGATAGAAAATAATGATACTAACAGATCCAGATAATATGAACATCTTTGATCTATCGATTGATGATGTTTGTAAAAAAGACGAAAAATAGTTCTGATAATAACATTTGTTAAATATATACATATATATATAGATATATATGGAATATAATTGAATATATATATTATAAATCATATTTAAAAAAATAAAGATTATATTTATGAGTGTTGATTGTAACAAAAACTAGTTACACAATAGATGCAACAAAGGATAAATTTAATAAAGAGTCGATAATGAAGTGGTAACATTTCCATATGGGAATAAATAAAGGAAAAGATGTAATAAGTACACAGTGGATAAAAAAGGTAAGCAATACATTTTAAAAAACATATAAGAAACTATATATCTAACAAACATGATTATCTAAGCATTTAACAAATAAGGAAAAAAATTTAAGTTTAGAAAATAATATCGACCGAATCTAGTGCAAAATAAATAAAGGATTGAGAGATATCTAAGAAAATTAATACATGATAATAGAATGCAACTGCGTATAAAAAAATAAGGTAATAGTGGACATAAAAGTCGTGAAATACGCAAATTTTAACAAGTATACCAGAATATTATACAATATATTTATGTAACATAACTATACATACCTTAGTAGTGGAAGAATGCAGCAGAGAATAAGCAGGAACCTTAAAAAATGGAGTGTAAATGCAGTCAGAATAATAAGATCAGGAAGAAATTTTAATAGGAAAAAGGAAAGGATATTTACAAAAATAAAAACGAAGCGGATTATTCTATCAATCAAAAAAGTAATAATTGAATAACGTTTAAATTTGATAGTTTTTTATTAGGGTTTTTACAACTGTATTTATTGCCTGTATTTATTGCTTCTGTAGTTCAGGTGAAATGTTGGAGAAAGGAAATAAGGTGAGAGTAAATAAAATTGGCAAAAATGTAATAAGCAGAAGATAAAGATACGAATTTTTTGAAATTATAAATAAAAAAATTGGAAAAGAAAGTAATGGACAAAAGAATGGCTTACTAATATGAACGGTTGTTCTTTGTTTGTTGAAATAGAAGACACAACTTTTAGTGTTTTTTTCTTTCTGGAATGGAGGATCTGATGTATTTAGGTTAAACAAGAAGAAGGTAAAAGAAGAGGATAGTTGAGAGAAGTAAAGTTCGGAGGGAGAAATTGTTTGATTGGTTAAGCTAGATATGATTTGAGGGTTAAGTCAGAGGAGAAAAGTTTAAAAGTAAAAACATAAAGGTGTTAATGGACCGGCTACCAGGGCAAAAATTTCGATCTAACATATTTCAATCACAAAGAAATGGCTATAGGACGATTGATTGATAAATCAGTGGAAAAAAAGCCAAGCAATGATAGCAATTTCTGAATAATTGAGGCTCAAATGGATTATTTGAAATATACAATAGTTGTCTAATAAAACAATTACTTGAAGAGTTGTGTTGCATTAAATGAGGAGTAGTACTCAAAGATGATAAAGTGAAATAGAAGTGTTTTTCCTAGAGATACGTTAAAAATAGCTTACATGTGTAGAGAAGAGGAAGACACCTGAATATTAGGTTTTCAAGAATAAACTACGTTGTATTAAATAATGACTGCTATATTAAATAGGGTAAAGAGAAGTGGATCTGTAAAGTATCTAATCTTTAAAGTAAAGATACGGTAAGAATAGGTTCGTGATCTGCGCAACAAATAATGAAAAGAAAAAAGCGTGAAAGGAAACAATTTGGTGGACAAATTACTAATATTAAATTTTCTAAATAAGTTAAACATGATTGATTAATCAACTGTGATTTTTACAAGATTAACTAATAAAATAAAAAAGATTTTAATCATTGATAATTTAAACAAGAACAGATTAAAAATGTATTATTAATATTAAATTAAATTAAAAAGTTAAAGATGATTGATATATTGATGAATTTAAATTTAAGTAAGTGATAAGTAAATTTTTAAACAAATAAAACGTGATGATTAGATAAAGGTTGGAGTGAGAGAAATAAGATAATTTAATTTGAATTAATTTTAACATAATAAAGTGTTGATGAGTGTAATGAATATATTAAATTATTAGTATTAGAAAAAGGCTAAAAGAAAAACAATTCTATTGGTCACCCGGTGTCGTCATCGTGCATTTGCACGATAAAACTTTTTTCGGTACGTCTCAATCTATAACGATTTGTTATTATTATTATAATAACAAACATATAAATTACTAATTTGTATTAATTAATAAATTACTGTAAATATTCTTATTGGTATTATATATATGTATAATATATATATATATATAAGTATAATAATAAATATATATATATAACTAATTAATATTAAATAGAATATAAATTTGCAAGAACTAATGTTTTCGTTTTAATTTAAATATGTTTATATTTACATAACAGTTATGTTTAAATAAGAATCAATAAATAATATTTCAGTTCATAAATACTGATTTTAAAGGTGAAGGATGTGATTCATGATAAATTGATTAATTTAAATATAAGTTAGTGATTAATAAATGTGAATAAAATGAAACGTTTGATTGATCAGCTTTTTCATGGAAGTCGCTATCGTGCAAAAGCACGACAACGATTTTGGAGTTGTAGCTTGAAAATCGCGACGGTGCATTTGCACGATAGTGAGTTCAGAGTTGAATCAGTTTCCAATATCGCTATCGTGCATTTGCCCGACAACGACATTTCCTTTTTCATTTAAAGTTGTTGTGCTGTATTTGGAGGATGGCGACAGTCAACTAACAAATTAGCTAATTTTGATTTAACTGTTAATAATTAGGTTATGTATTCTCTGCCATTTTTAATTAATTTGAATCAATATATTATTAATTATTTAATTATGTCATAATGAATAAATAGAATTCATTTGTAAAATTTTCCATTGTTTTGTTTCAATTGTTATTTTGGTATAATGAATTGTCTCATCGAATTATAATCTACTTATTCTGATCCGATAAAATAATACTAGAAATTTTTTGAAGGATTTTTATGATTTAAATATAGTTAAAAATTTGGAAAGGACGTTTACAATTTAATTCATCTGTACAATTTTGCTGTGTTTTGTGTTAATTGTAACTTTGATATAAACAAATTCGGCTTTAAATTATAATATATTTATTCTGATTTGATAAAATAAAAAAGCAATTTATTTTGATAGATTTTAAAGCTTCAAAAGTTGGTTCTAGTAAGTAGATGAAAGAAATTAAACTTGGATAAAGAACTGGTTTGATTCTTTAGATTTTATATGATGTAAGCGTTAGGTTACAGAAGTTAATTTAAACAGTAAAAAGATACCGAGTCAATGAATTGCTTTTGAAAATAAATAATTAGGATAAGATAACTAAACGGCGTGATTGATTGATTGATTAAGAATGGAAAATTGATACTGGGGAAAAAATGGTTATCTTGTGTATTTAAATTAATGATATAAAAATGAATGGCAAATTGTTAAAGATTAAAATAATATAAGGTAATTCTAATGAATATTAAGTGTAAATAAAAGTTAATTGATTTTATGAAAATAAATATTAAGTGTAGATCAAAATTAATTATAAACTAAAAATAAGTTATGTGATAACAATAATGGTTATTACAGTAAGTTGCGAATTATGAAGTGAATAAATTTAGTTTTTCCTTCGTCAACAAAATAGTGAGCTAATTGAATCTTTAAGTATATTACTTAATCTTATTTCTATTACGATACAATTAGCACGTCATTCTATTCTTTTATCTTTCCCATTTTGGAAAAAGTATATTTAGCACCGATAAAAAATTGTATTCTATAAAAATTAATTAATTAATTAAAAAATAAGTTAATTTTGATTTCCATGCTTTCATTTTTCAAAATTAAAAAGTTCAATATTTATTTTGGCTCATTTCACTCAACTTATTCATCAGAAATTTAGAGCATTAAAAAAAAGAAAATTTAACAAGTTTCACTAGAATAGCAAAAAGGAACAAAGGAATAATACAAGGAAAAATGTACATGATTATAGGCAGACAAAAAAAGCAGCCGAAATAAATTCAATTTATTTAGATAGATTTTCAAGCTTCCATTATTTATTCTTCTTAATAATTTGACTGTGAATGAATACTTATATAAAACTAATCTAAGCATATTATATAAACACTAAGACGATGTTATAAAACAACACATTGTATTAGTTAAACAATAAGCAATGAACAATCTATAAATAACGAACTCTACGTGGAAATGAGTTGACTAGTTTGCGTGAGACAGTTTGTGAAGCTCGATGTACAATAGAGTTGACTATTTCTGTTGGAAGACCTAAAGGGTGCAAAGTTCTAATCAACTCGCTTTTACGGATTTCTTGAATAAATGTCATGACTAACAAGGTATAAGTCTTGTTGTTAGGCATACTATTCTAGAGCATTTGTAAAAGTTCACCTTGAGGTTCAGGTAATGCTGCAAGTAAACTCATGAACTTTGCTTCAACATTTGTGTAAGCTAGGCAACCTTCAAAATATAACTTCTGCATGATGTCGTTAACTGAAATAACATGCTCTGTTAAATCGTCCCTAGGCATTAAACGCATGTTAGCCAAGCTTATATGCATGTTACTAATGCGCTTTTTCTGTGCTTCACATCGTATAAGCTTGGGTGTTAGCTTAATAATAGGCATCTTGCTGCAAAATACATTTTCAGGAATCAAAAGAGTATACAAAATAGTGAAGTCTTTTTGCAAAACACATAGCGAACTTACGGGCATATGCAGGAATGATTGAATTTATTTATTTATCAAGAACTTATTAAACTAATGAAATAATACTTTTAATGTTTCATGAATTAGAAATTTAACTGTAATTTATCTAAGTTATACGGAATAAAATCTGAATGGTTATATAAAGTGCAGCCTTAAAAGGGGAACTGAAAGTGAAAATATCAACGGATGGGAAATTTTTTGTATTTTACAAAACAGGATTATAATAACTGAAAAACGAAGATAACATAATAAAAAAACATGCGGCATATTAACATAATATAATTCTATTACACAATATAATTAGAAGAATCTAGAATTTGTTATTTTACGGCATGAACATGAAAATAAGAGGTAAAATGGTGTAAACAACAAAGAAAAAAAATGGAATAAACAGTAGATAAAATATGACGATATAAAAATGATAGATATTTAAAAAACATAAAAATAGCGAATGAAAGAATAACTTACTAATATTAAGGATCTGTTCTTGAGTTTCTAAAAATAGGAAATGTTGCCTGGGAAATTTTATAGCAGGACAGGAAATCCGATCTATTTATGTTCAAGAAGAAGAAAAGTAAAAGGAGAAATTAGATGAGAGAAGTTAAACTTCGATGAAGAAGTTGTTTGACTTTTTAGGTTTTATATGGTGTAAGTGTTAAGTTATAGAAGTTAATTTAAGCAGTAAAGAGATACCAAATCTTATAATATATTTTTTATATTATAATATTTTTTTAACCGATCTCTGGTTCATACATTTTATAAATGCAACTAAATAAATTGTATACTTCGAATTTTAACGAATCCAAAATTCATATATATTTCCTATAGTTAATGTTTTCTTCAAAAAATTTAATATCCCCATACTTACATAATAATTATCGTTAAATAACAATTAATTAATATTTTCTCAGTTTATATAATAAATTAGTTAATTCCTTAAACATATTTTTATTTTAAAATTAATATAATTTATAGATTAATGAATAATTTGCATTGTTTGCTAATTCGATCGTATATTTTCTTAATAAGTTAACATCAACTTCCCCTCACTTTAAATTTCATTATAGATATTTATATATTAAAGTCGACAAAATTTCAAAGATAGTATGACTCTGTCCCTAATGCATGCTCTACAACTCTGGTGAGTTATGCATTCGTGCTGTCAAGTCACAAAACTATTGAAGTCATTATTTGGTCATATGTCCTCTTTGTTCATTTCGCCATTCACCATTTTTTAAGTAGCTTCAATTCTGCTTTAATTCGTGGACATGTGTGTACCAGCAAGACTTATAAGGCTTACGTTACCTGTCCACTTCGAACAACTCTTTCACTTGCATTTATTTCGTCACGTTATACAATTTTGGTGAATGTGGACGCGAGTTATAACAAGAAAAGCGATAAAGTCAAAAAAGGAGAGGGTAACTTCGACGTCCAAGTTGTCGCGTCCTTCCTTCCAAGTAAAAAAACAGATATCATTGGTTCCGTTCATTACACATAATAAATTTTGGTAGTCTCGAGAAACCTATCACCAATTAATAAATAGGTCAATCTCTCTTCTGTTCCTCTTCTTCTCTAATTCTCCTAATGTCTACTTCTCTCTACAATCTCTCTTTGGCTAAGCTGCGGTATTCCGCCTCGGCAGATGAACGACTGACTGTTGTTTGTTTTTTGGTTTTCCAGGAGATGGGAGATCTGCCGAGGAAGACGCAAAAGCCAGTCAAAGACCGGCGGCTGAACGCGCAACTGGCCCAGTCCGCGTCGGAGTAAGCGGTAAGTCTCAGATCTGTATTGGAGGCGTAAAATATACCTTGGGTCTGTGTCCCTTTAAGGTACCTGAGAACGTGTGTGACTGCGTCCCAGTGGGGCTTCCTCGGTGTCTGCATAAACTGACTGAGCTGTTGTGTGACGTAGGTGAGGTCAGGTCGGGTGAAGCTCAAATATTGGAGGCGGCCGACAATGCGTCGGTACGATTCTGGATCTGGGAGCAGGTCCCCTTCATCCGTGGTAAGTTTCTGTCCTGGGACGATGGGGGTGATGCAAGGTTTGCAGTCCAGTAGGTTGGTCTCGTGTAGGATGTCCCGTATGTACTTGTGTTGGCTGAGTAGTGTGCCTTGGTCCGATCTTGCAATTTCGACCCCTAGGAAGTATTTAGCATATCCTAGGTCTTTGATGGGGAATTCTTGGTTTAGTGCTTCACGGGTAGAGTTTAGTAGATCCTCTCTTGCTCCAGTGATAAGGAGATCATCCACGTATATTATGATTGCAACAAAATTGTTGCCCTGTCCCTTAGTGTATAGGCAGTGATCTGCTTCAGTCTTGTCAAATCCCAATCCCTTCAGCTTGGTAGACAATTGTTTATGCCATTGTCGCCCTGCTTGCTTGAGCCCATAGATGGACTTTAGTAATCTGCAGACCTCACCTGTTTTAGCTTTCGCGTAGCCGCGAGGGGGGATCATGTAAATCTCTTCGTCGAGGTTGCCATGTAGGTACGCGTCGTTGATATCACATTGGATGATGGGCCATTTTCTGATTGTAGCCACAGCTAGAAAGGTTCTGATGGTCACAATTCTTGCCACGGGTGAGAAAACTTCGGAGTAATCCACACCTTCCCGTTGATTAAATCCCTTTGCCACAAGTCTGGATTTTAATTTATCCACTGTGCCATCAGGGTTGTATTTGACTTTGTAAACCCACTTGGAGGCGATGGCTCGTTTTCCTTTAGGTAAATCTGATAGCACCCATGTCTGATTTGCTTCTAGGGCAGTGAGTTGGTCTTGCATAGATTGTACCCATGCTGGTGATTTGCTTGCTGTTTCATAAGATAGTGGTTCAAAAATTGAGCATACATTACCTATGAATTCTTTGTGAGCTGGTGTATGTAGGAGCTGGAAGTTTGATGTCGTGTCACCATGTACTTCTGCAGGTCCACAGATTGGCAAAGTGATGTCAGCTGAAGCAAGGGAAGGAGTGGAAGGATGAGCCGAGGCATGGTGGACATAGTCTTCAAGGTATTTGGGTATGGTATGTGTTCTTTGGCTTCTGCGGACATTGTTATTTGTGGTGTTGGTTTGGTCAATGGCAGAGTAATGTGGGGAAGATGTGGTGACTAGTGTGTGTGTGTCTATGGTAGGCTGCGGGTCTGGTGTGTCTGGAGAGTCAATGAACCTGTCCGGGTAATCATGAGTGGGGTTGTAAGGAAATAGTGGCAGTGGGGTCTGCTGAGGGATAGACTGTTGGTGGGTCAAAGGAAAGGTATCCTCATGGAAAGTCACATCTCTTGAGGAAAAGATGGTGTGGGTTTCCAAGTCCATGACCCTATAGGCTTTGTAGTCGGGCATGTACCCAAGGAAGATGCATTTGGATGCTCGAGGGTCAAGTTTGGTTTTGTGGGGGGTCTTATTGAGAGCAAAGCATAGGCACCCGAAGGTCTTTAGGTGTTCATAGATGGGTTTCTTATTATGCAGCTTCTCATAGGGGGATTTCCATTGTAAAGTTTTAGTGGGGATCCGGTTTAGGAGATAAGTGGCTGTGAGAAGCGCTTCCCCCCAATACTGTTTAGGTAAGTGGGCTGTGAATAGTAAGGCTCTTGTGATTTGGAGTAGGTGCTTGTGCTTTATTTCGACTACCCCATTTTGTTGTGGGGTATATGGGCAGCTCTTTTGGTGTGTGATTCCCATATCTGCAAAGTATTTGTTGCATTCACTGTTTAGGAATTCCCTCCCATTGTCTGTTTGTATTTTTAAGACCTTAGTCTCATGTTGTTTCTCAATGGTAGTGATGAATTGAGTTATAGTGGGCTGGGTGCTGGATTTGTGTTTGATCAGAAAAGTCCAAGTGGCCCGAGAAAAATCATCCACAATTGTTAGGAAGAATTGTGAACCATCTAAGGTAGGTATGCTATATGGTCCCCATAGGTCCATGTGCAAAAGTTCAAAAGGTTTAGTAGTTTGAATTGTGTGTTTGGGAAAGGGTTTTCGGTGCTGTTTTGCCATAGGGCAGATTTGACAATTGGTTAAATGAGAATTTGAGAAACTAATTTCATTGATGTGTAGCATTTTCTCTTTGGAAACATGGCCTAACCTATTGTGCCATACATTGAAGGGAATTGATGCATGTAGTGCTAGATTTTGGGTTGTGTAGAGGTCTAGAGGGGGCCCTTTCAAGGTTCCTGGGGGCAGTAGGTTCTCTGCATTCAGCTCATACAATCCACCTTTCGCCTTGACCGCTGCCACCACATTGTTAGTCTGTAGGTCCTGCAAAAATAGTCTATTAGATACAAAAATGGCAGCAATGTTGTTCTGTGTAGTTAGCTTGTTCACAGATAGTAAGTTCTTGAAAAAGTTTGGAATGTGCAGAATTTCATCCAGTGTTATCTCATCCCCAATAGTAGCCTTGCATATATGTTTTACTTGCTGTTTTGTACCATCTGGGAGTGTGACTGGTTCAAAGAGGTCATTTATTTCATGCCCATAGCAGTGGTCTAGATTGGTAACCATGTGAGATGAAGCTCCTGAATCGATCAACCATGTGCATTTGTGATTTGCATTGCAAGTATGTGTTTTATTTGTGGTATTACCTGAGTAGTTAGCAAGTCTGCCCACTTTTACCTCTCCCGTGCCCTTTCCTTTAATTGCCTTGGAGATTTCCTGTTGTATGAAGGCCGCAAGATCTTGTGAGATGTGTTCTGTTCTTTCAATGTACTCACCCGTCTCTTGCTGTGTCTCTATAGGAATGTCAGTGGCTGCAGCGAAGTTGGCTTTGGTTTTCTGCCCTGTCATCTCTTTGTACCAGTCGGGTACACCATGGATCTTGAAGCATGTTTCAACGGTATGACCTGTTTTCCCACATTTCTCACAATATTTATCTTCCTTTTTGATGAGTTGTCTTCTGCCTATGTTGCCGTTGATTCTTCCTCCCCTCTTGGCATTTGTGTTAGACTGCCTTGCCATCATTGCTACATTTATGCTTTTATCGTTGTTAGCATTCACTGTTTTCTGTCTTTCCACTGTTTGCATCATTGCAAAAGCTCTATTTACCAGGGGCAGTGGTTCCATTAACATAATCTGATTCACTACATGCTCATAGTCCTCATTCAAGCCCATTAGAAACTGCACTAACCTGTGTGTATTCTCCTTATTGGATATTGCTTTGGCTGCATCGCATGTGCATGTAGGCATCGGGTCTAGACTAGCCAAATCATCCCAAAACTTCTTTAGCTTTGTGTAATAAGCAGAGATAGTGAGGTTACCTTGTTTAAAGAGACTGATTTCTCTCTCTATTTGGTACAGCAATGGCCCATTGGCCTCTCCGAACCTTTCTCTTAATTCTTCCCAAAGTTCTCTGGCTGTGGAAAAAGACAGGAAAGCATCACTGAGTTCTTTGGCCATGGAGTTGAGTATCCATGATTTGACCATGGAGTCTGCCCTCCTCCATCTGGCGAGCAAGGCTGCGTCTTCTGCCGGCTGTGTGCAAGAGCCATCTACAAATGAAAGCTTGTCTTTGGCGCATAGGGCAATCAACATTGATTTGCTCCAGGTTAAGTAGTTATTTCCATTGAAGGGGGTTGTGACTAACACAGCCCCAGGGTTTTCTGTATTTGTAATGGAATAATGTTCCAAATCTGGGTTGGTGTAACTGTCTGCTGTTTGAGACATGGTATTAGGTAAGTTGTATGTTGTGGATCAGACCTTTGGCTCTGATACCATGAAAAATAGGTTGATGAAGAAATATGTTTCTTATTTTCATCATAAACGAACTGTACAAGCTAAGGCTATTTATACTAAACACTGGAAGAACTCTATTGGCTGTTGGAAGAGCTGTACTGGAGAGGGCAGCTACTGCAATAGTGGGCTGAGGGCGATATGTGCAGAGGAGTGTGAGAGCAGGGGACAATGCGATGGCCTTCTGACAAAGGCTGGTCGCCGAAGGTGAGGATGGCGTGAATCAAATAAAAAACAAGCGAGGTGGGCAACGCTGGGTAGCGACTGATGTTGGGTCGTGGGCTAAGTGGATAAGCCCACTTTAACAAAACCCATAAATGTGCATAAACATGCTGCGAGGTAGTTATTGGCAAGCATACGTACTTACGTAAATCAACAATTACTAGTATAACAAAAAGTAGCGTCTTGTTGTGTCCCTCTACTCTGATCCGAAAGCGATATACCTCAAATCTTGAAAATCTCGAGCTCTGCAACCCATGAACTGAAAAGGGTCAATCCATAGAAAACAACCAACCATCTTTAAGATCATTAACAACCCATTTCAGTAACTCACAAAATGGCAAATCAAAGAGCAACCCAGAACGAAGACGAAGAAGGAGATTTTACACAGATAGACTTATCTTTGCTTTCGCTCTGTGCTGACGGTTTTTTGGAGGTTCCTTTATCTGATTTTAGTATTGGTGTCTGCCTATTCATTTGAGATGCAACCCTGAGGATGCTATCACCGACTCTATAGGTTTTCTTCAGCTGGGAATAATTTGAGTCAACACCAGATGTTGAAGAACTTTCGGGCTGGTAATTTGAGTCATCACCATCTCGTTGGATTCACTGCAAATATATTAGTAACACAAGTTGTTGTTCAACGCAGACACGAATCGTTGTTAACGCAGACGTCGAACGTCTGCGTTAACAACGCTTAACAAGGCAGACCTTTGTTCAGGACAAATGATAACATATTTTTAGGACAAATAACAGGAAGAAGAAGAACTAATTTTAAGAGGGATTGATCAGATGAGAGAAACAGAAGTTGGCAGATAAAAAAGAAAAGGTTTTTGAGGTTTCTTTTTACAAACAGAAGTCGGTAGATAGCGACGTTATAAACGTAAGCGACGGAAAGTTACTTTAAAAACAGCTTCCGGAAAAAGCTATAATATGGGCTTTTCTGAAAAGCTCCAAATTTTAGCTTTTAAAAAAGTTGTATTTTGGCTTTTAAAAAAATTGTTTTTATTGTAAAAGCACTTTACAATTTTTCAGCCAAACAATCATTTTTTTTTTGAAATGATTTTTGCGGTGTGAAAAAGTACTTTTGGGGCTTCCAAAAGCCGAACCAAACAGGCACTTAGTTTACTCTCTTCCTTTGTTGACTCGTTGACTTCTTGTAGCAGTCGGGGCCTTTGAATAAGAACAAGATCCCATATTTACGCTTATTCACGTTCCCGGTTTACTATTCTATTCTTAACGGTTATAAAATCATTGATTTCTTCGCTCTTCCATCCCCATTTTCCCTTGGCATTTTACTCTTCTTGTGCTCAACTTTGTCACCAGCAAAATGCAACGGAAGTTTGACGTCTTCCTGAGTTTCAGAGGCGAAGATATCCGCTACAATTTCCTCAGTCATCTCGTTGCAGCTCTTGATGAAGCATCGCTGGAAATATTCGTGGATTACAAGCTCAAGAGGGGAGACGAAATCAACCTTGCGCTGATGTCCGCAATCGAAAACTCGAAGTTGGCAATTACTATTTTTTCAGAAAACTATGCCACTTCAAGGTGGTGTTTAAATGAGCTTGTCAAGATCATGGAATGCAGAGAAAATCCCAGAATCAGACTAATAGTAATACCTGTGTTCTATCACTTGTCTACAGCTGATGTGAAATCCCAAAGAGGGAGTTTTGCTAAAGCATTTGCTGGTCATGAAAATTCTGAATATCTTGACAATCGCAGAAACGTTCCAATATGGAAGGCTGCCATGAACAAGGCAAGCACTCTCTCAGGGAGAAGTGTAAAAGAAAAAAGGTAATATCCTGCTTTAGAAGTCCTCCTCCTGCGTTGATTTTTCCTGATTCATCACAAAACAAATCAAACTGAACTTGACTCAACAGTAGACGGAATACCAAAATAAGATGATATACAATATTGTTTTAGCTTCAATGTTAAAAACATAATTTTAGAGTTCGATTAACTTTTAGGCTTTCGTTTGGAATTCAGTAGAAATTTGTGTTTTTTCAGGCCGTTTGTTCCGGTTTTGTTTTTTGTTTTTGATTTTTATTTTCAAATTTATTTAAAAATTTTTAATTTTGATTTCTTTCCACTATTAAAATTTATGAAAACTACAAAAATTAGTTTTTATTAGTTTTTATTTTTTATAATTTAGTTTAATATCAACTAAATATATATTATTTAATTATTTGTTATACTAATTATTAATAAAAATTATGAATAATTTAATTTAATTTAATATTATATATTTAATTAAGTTAAACTAATTATTAATAAAAATTATGAATAATTTTATTTTATTTTATAATTTATTTAATTTTTATAATTAAATGAATATTAATAAATATAATTAAATTTAAAATATCTTCAAAATATATAAATTTTAAATAAATGTTGATTAAATAATTAAAAAAATAATTTTGAAATAATTTTTTTAAAAAATAAATTATTTTTATTGATAATTTATTAATAAATATTATATAAAAGATTAAAATAAATATAATTAATTAAAAATAATTTATCTTTAATTTTTATCTGATATGTAATTATCATCAATAATAAAAATATAACTACAACAAAATATATTTTTACGCTTATTTGAAAGAAAAATATATTCTATAGAGAAAAGGTAATAACTAAAAACTGCAACAAAGAATCAGATGGCATTTTCTAATTTTTGTTTTTGATTTTTGTTACTTTCTATAAAAATTGATTTTCATTTTTTATATTTTAATTTACTGTCAAATAATATGCAATACTTACTAAGAATTATGACTACTATAATTTAATTATTTTAATTTTTAAAATTATTTCATAATTATATTTTAAATTAAAATTATTTTTAATAATTAAGATATACATTAAAATAAATACTAATATATAAGTCAATTTTTAAAGTTCTTTATAAATAATTTTTCGCAGTTCTTTACTTATTTAATTTTTTAATAAAAATATAATAAATTTATAAACAAATCTTATATGAATCAAATTAACTTAATTTAATTTATAGAATTAATTTGTTTATATTTTGTAATTATAATTATTGTTAGATGACCGCTTAACAATAAACTACGTAATAATCGTAAAAGATACATGTGAAAATTACGACTACATCCTAATTGCAATTAATTATACTGTCGTTAGTGATTACGACCTTAATTTAAAACTTTAGTTAGAACAATAAAACTAATAACATAGTGATTAACTTGCAATACTTTTTACTAGATAGTTCAACTCAATGTTATGAATATACGAACCAGCTATATTATTGGATGAGTTATAATACGGTATTGTATTAGTATCAGTTAATGCCGTACTATTTAGGATAATTTTTTAAATTTAATAAATAGACTTTAAATTTTTTGAAAATTAGAAAATAATTTATTAGTATATTGTACTATATAGTTTATAATTTTAGATCAACTCTGTCTTAAAAAATTATAACAATAAAAATTAAAATAATAAAAATTTATTTATTTTATTAACATTAATTTTTAAATATTTTATATATAAATAATAACTAAATTAATATGAAAAAGACATAATTTATTTATTTTGGTTAGTATTTGATATTTGAATTATTTGTTGGATTTTATCAAAGAGTTTAAAGTTTTAAAATTAATAGTTCAAATATAGTGAACCAAAAAATTATATTTGTTATTATTTATCTATAAGCCAAATCATACTGATTATATTTAAATAAAGCTATGAACAAGGTTTAATATCATTTATCGGTACGGTACGAAATACATATCATTATTTGACTATCTCATCAAATAATCTAAATAAATTAATAATTATATCAATGTGAGTGACTTCAAATAAAAAATTGTGGTTAATTTTATATAAAATATATTTTCACTCATTTTTTGTATGTATTAATATTTGTTTTCCTTTATATTTTAAAATCAGTACAATTAGCCTTAGCAAACATTTTTTTTAAAACTAACTTCAAACTCATCTTTTAAATTTTCTTGGCTTGACTTCATTTCAAATTTAAGTTATTATCTTTTTTCTTTTGTTAAAGATTTAATTCTCTGAAAGTTAATCATTTTCAAGTTGATACAAGTTGAAACACTGATGCAATGCCAGAGTACACGAAAGAGTTGAAGAATGTGCTCAAGCAAAACTTTTGTTTGCCACAAGTGTTCATCAAAGGAAAGTGCATTGGGGGTGTTGATGTGATCAGGGAAATGAACGACAATGGAAAGTTGAGGAGCCTTGTTGAGGGATTTCCAGTTCGAAATCGTCCATCGTATTGTGATGCTTGTGGAGAAGTTTCCATCGTCAGCTGTCCATATTGCAAATATGGAAAGAACTGCTCAGAGTGTAATGACAGAGGAATGATCAAATGCCCTGATTGCCAGTCATGAATCATGATGCTCCACAGTGCTTATTTAGGCTTTGCAAACAAGTCCAAGTTCGATCATTTTCGAATTTTTTGGGCTCATCAGCTTTGGTAGATTCGGAAATTTAACTTCAAAACTCCTTAGTGTTGAGGAATTTTACTCATTTTGGCATATATCTTTTTAGTTGTTAAAAAGTATCAGATTGAGAATGTTCAATTATTTCTAAATTAATTTACGAACATATTTATATCATTTTAAAAAAGTTGTTGGGAATTAAAGAAAATTATGAAATGTCTTTTTTTTTTGTATTTTTATGCCAAAATTTTAATTTGAGAATAGCCTATGTTGCATTTCAAGTCATTATATATTGATAAAAAGAATTGTTGAATTTGTTTCTTCTTTTAACTTTGAAAATGAAGTAATCTTATTATTATTGTCAACTATTTTTTGAAAAATGAAAATTTTCATTATTATAGACAAAGCTATAACAACATTACAATGAATCCAATGTTGTTAGCCTACATACAAGCATTAGAGCTAAATATACAAAAAGGATGCTAATTACAAAAAATAAGTCAAAATGAGCAAAATATCAAGTTAAAATTGCCATCGAGTTCTCATGTCAGGAGAAAGTGTGTGATGCAAATTGTATGCAAAGATAACTACTCGAATCTAGTTAACAATTTTATCAACTAGCTAATATTTGTCCACTTCTTCACTGGTAAATCTCCTACTGTTTCTTTCCTTCTACATAGTTTAGATGGTGGTGGTGAAAGCTACTTTATAAAGTATAGCATTTGACACCCTTTGCATTGAGCTACAAATAACCCAATTCAAAGTATTTTCACCATCATATGTATAGTTGTTTCCTGGAAACATATGCAAAATCCTACTCCATATAGCTTTTGAGAATGTTCAAACGACAAAAAGATGGTCACGATCTTCCACTTCCATCTTACAAAGTACAGATATGTCATTAACATTTCCTTGCCATTGACTCAAGGTCTTGAGTCTATTCTTGATAGCAAGCCATATGATGACGGATGCTTTAGGATTCAAAGATTGCTTCCCGAGTAGATTGCACCAAAGAACCTCATTCGAGTAGGATGATAAGAGCAAATGATAAGAATTATCAGTAAACTTACCAGTTAGGTGAAGAGTCCAAGTGATAACATCTTCATCCACATCTTAAAGTTGAGGGAAAAGATCCATTAGAGAGCTAAAACCTCTTAAATTCCCCCTCCATGTACCATTTTTGATTAAGTTGGAAACTTTGAGATTCAAAGGAATTATATTCCTCAAATGTAGAGTCTTCGGATTACTAATAAGAGGGCCAGAATCAGGCCAATTATCAAACCAAAGGAAAGTCTTTTCACCATTACCAATCCAATGTTTAATGCAAGGACACATAAGGTCTCTCTGATCTATTATATAGTACCCCACTCCCGTAAGACATGTACCCGACATCATAAGGGATATTTGAGTACGTGCCCCGCGAGGTTGACATGCTAGAACACTCAATCAGTCAAAAATCGGTATAATTTTTTTTGAATAAGAAACATATATACCTTTTTGCGGAAATCAACATTCATATCGAGCCCACTTTATTCGTAAACTTTTTCAATCATAACATATAATTCACATAATTGCACTTTACATCAGTATCACATTTTCACTTAAGCATAAGCAAATTTGGCATTTCAATCCAACAAACATACTTAACAAAATGCATGTGAAATACTCATGAGACACTTTTCTAATTATTAAGTTATTGTGATCGAGTGCCTAAACTGTCCCGTATCTATTTTGGATACCGGGCTTATTAATAATTGCCCCTTATCCGATGAGGATACAGGGCTCATTTTACGTAGTGAGCCTTAGACTCTTAATCACTGTCTGAGCTCGAGGCTCTTTTCACACGTTGAGCTTTAAGCTCTAATCGATGGCTACTCTGGTCACAACTCCCATTATCTGATCATGCATTCATGTATGGAATGCTTTTGATCACAATCAATCATATTATGAATCATATAGTTCGTCACATTCACATACAAACAGTACTTCAATATACATTCCCAAAATCATAGCCATCGGACCTTTTGTCTGGAAATCAACTCAACCAAATCACATTCATTCATCATTTAAAACATATTTTAAGCAAACAATAATTGAGAGAAACCATCTAGGTTACTCACTAGTTGCTCTCGAAGCTAATGCTTAGAAGTTCTGGCAACGTCTGGAGGTTGACGTTCCAGTTGCTCCTCTATTTCAAACAACAGACATATATATCATAATTTGTACAATCATAAGTGTTTAATAATGCACATGAATTAAATGAAATATGTACAATGCATATTCATGACAATACCGGGTATCTTACCATCAATTTCATCACAAAATCATTCTCATATCAAAACTCATCTAAGTATAATTTATACTTAGGTTTATATCTCTCTCAAACCATTAAGATCTTTATTCCTTTCTCATTGACTCACTTCAGATTTTTTTTCCAAGTCACATTTTCAGGTCTACTGTTCACATTCAATTAGAAAGTAAAACTGATGTAATTTGGTCATACTCACTTCTAGAAAAGTGTTACTCTATGTCTTATGTTTCCATTAACACCAAAATCACTCAATTTGGTTCAGTAATTTGGAAGATATACCTCAAACATTATCGGGTTGTTCACATTCAAAAAAATAGTGTACTATATACAACTTCCATCCAGAAATTCAATATTTTAGAGCATGAATCAAAATTCGACTTCTTGAGACAATTTGTAGAACTATTTCTCTAGTTTACTGCAAATCAAACATCATCTTATTTGGAATCCTATAGATCCAGATATAATCAAAATACTGAAGGGTGTTCAGGAAGAAAATCATATTTCACTGTTCAAACATATTCCACACTTCGATTTGATCAATCTTTCTCAATTCAATTCAGAATGCTACAAAATTTTATGGAGGGATAGAAAAATGTGTTAAGAATCCATTGGTTTAAGAATTAGATCATTTGGAGGTCTAGAGAAGAAGTTATAACAAAAGATCAAAGTATGTTCAGAAAATAACCTCCTTTGGATAAACAGGGAAGTCGCAATCGTGTACATACACGATCGCGACACTCTGGGTGGTCCTGCGAAGTCGTGATCGTGCGCATGCACGACTGCAACACTCTAGTGGACCTATGAATCCTTCTTCCTCTCTACCATTTTTTTTCTCCAGCCCTTCCCAAATCATAATTTCAGGTCACTTTTACTCGTTCATTTTGACAAAAAAAAACGAAGGATTTAGGCCAAGCTTTCTTCTGAACAATTATTCCTTTATGTCTTAACTTCTAAATGAAACCAATTTCATGCAATTTGGTTTGATATTCTGCAAGTTATGCTAAAACACTAGAAACTGTTCCAAACCCCCCAAACCCCGATAGAACCCACAAACTCAACTTTCAAACTCTATAACTTTCGATCCAAAACTCCAAAAATTACAATATAAGTATCTCCAATCTTCTTTTGATTCCTTTTACCTATTTTCCATTTTACTCCATAAATTTCGAAAATTAACACCAAAATTCAAAAATATCACAACTCCACTAATCAATAAAATTTCAAATATAAATAAATTCCAAATTCACAAAATTCCCAAAAATCACAACTCAGTCCAAATATGCCTGCAACTATTCATGAATACATGTACAATTATTTCCATGTGCAACAATTTTACTATTCATGTGTATGTGTATGCCATTTTATGCATGAGCATGAAAATGCAAATTTTAAGCTCTTATTGAACACTCTTATTTACTATTCTAGCCTCCCCGCAAGTAACGGGATGTTACGCTATTGCTACCTACACTCAACGCGCCAAGTCAATGTACGACCAACTAGCTGCATTACAATGTCCTGTCTTTAAGGATGATCTTGTTCAAGTTTTCACAAATGGCCTTAGCCCTATCTATCGTCCATTTGTTCGGTCTCTTGAAAATAGACTTGATGTTGTTTCAATTGATGATCTATATGGACTCCTCTTAAGTGAAGAGGCTTCACTTGCCGTTGATTCATCTATTTCTGATATTGCACTAACATTGCTTCTTACACTATCATAATTGCAATGGTCTTAGTCACATTGCTCCTTAATGCCCTTCACCAAAATTCCAACGTAATACCAACAATTTACAACCTAAGCCTTCTACCAACCTAGCTACCTCTACTTCCTAATCCAATACTTCCTGGATCTTGGACACGGGTGCCACTCATCACTTCACCCCTGATCTAGAAAATTTAACTATCCACAATCCTTAAACTGGTGTTGATGAGATCAAGATTGGAAATGGTAAAACACTCCCAATCACTCACAACGGATGACTAATTATGGCTTGTATTCCATGCTACTTCAACCAATTTCTCCTTCTTCGCTCCTTAAGGCAACAAATTTAGCTAGTCTTTCTCTTTGACACTCTCATTTAGGACATGCAAATTTGTGTTGTGTTCATCAAGCCCTCACTCAAGCTAAAATGTCAATGTCTTCCAATAAAATATCGGGCCTTTGTCATACATGCTCGATTAGTAAAAGTCATAAGTTGCCTTTTCCTCAGTCTAGTTAAAAAGTTGATGGTCCTTTAGATTTGATTTGTTCTGATTGTGGGGCCCATCTCCTAATGTATCCATTGATGGAAAACGCTTCTATGTTTTATTTTATAATCATTTCAGCAAATATTGTTGGATTTATTTTCTTTCTCACAAATGTGAAGTCTTGAATGCTTTCATCAAATTTAAACATGTCATGGCAAAATTCTTTAGTAGATCTATTAAACAGTTTTAGACTGACTGGGGTAGTGAATTTCAAGCACTTACTAAATTTCTCAATGACAATGGCATTATTCATCATAGTTCTTGCCCAAAAACACTATAACAAAATGGGTGTGCTGAACATAAACATGGACATATCGTTGAAACTAGTTTGTCACTTTTACATCATTCTTGTGTTCCTTTGCAATATTGGAATTATGCTTTTGATACTGCGATCTATATTATCAGTAGATTACCTACCCCAATCTTACAAAATCGCAGTTTATATTACTCGTTATTCCACTTTCATCCAAATTTAAATGAGTTAAAGGTTTTTGGCTCTCTTTGCTACCCTTGGTTGCGTCTATATGTTGCAAATAAATTAGCTCCATGATCCTCCAAATGTGTTTTTATTGGCTTTAGTAAAATTCATAAAAGATATTTTTGTCTGGAGTTATCTACCAGAAAAATTTATACTTCACGACATGTTTTATTTGATGAGCAGGTATTTCCCTTCAAAGAATCTTCAGCTGGTCCAGATATTATCATCCAGGAGTCATCATCACCAGTGCCCATTTTTTTGCCAACCCACCATCCTACATCTCTTCCCATTGGACCCACCTCAAATTCTACTTTCCACCAAAGACTTGTATCTCCATTCGAACAACAACCATCCTCTTCTTCACCTTTTCCATCTACTGGTGTCCCAGCAACCTTGCCCATATCTCCAGCTCCTTCCCTTCCAACCGATACTTCACCCATTAGTCACTTACAAGATACACCACCACTACCTTCATCATCTAATACCAACTTGTTTGGCCTTCCTTTGGTTATTGATCTTACACACTATCCTCTGTCTTCCTCCTCATCCTCTCCACTAGTCCATAGACAACACCACATGGTAACTATATCCATGATTGATTTTTTGAAACCAAATGCTTTGACTGCTGAATTTTCCCAACCAGTTGAGCCTAGTTGCTTCTCCAAAGTTTATAAACAACACGAATGGCGAAAGGCAATGGCAGAAGAATATGCGGCATTAATGGACAATCACACATGGGATCTCATTCCTTCTACCAATAATCAAAATCTCATCGGCTGTAAATGGGTCTACTGTATTAAATACACGGCAGATGGAAAACTTGATCAATACAAAGCCAAACTCGTGGCAAAAGACTATAACCAACAACTTGGAATCGATTTTCATGAAACGTATAGTCCTGTCATTAAACCAGCAACAGTCTGACTTATTCTATCTCTTGCTGTGACAAATGATTGGCCAGTTAAACAACTTGATGTGTCGAATGCATTTCTTCATGGTACTCTAGATGAGGAAGTTTATATGCAACAACCCCAAGGCTTTGTCCATCCAGATTTTCCACACCATGTTTGTCGCTTATGCAAGTCAATATATGGATTATGACAAGCACCATGACAATGGTTCTCATGTTTGAAAATTTCTCTTTTACAGCTTAGTTTTCAAGGTTCCAAAACAGATGCATCATTGTTCTTTTTCAATCAAAATGGTGATACATTATTCTTTTTCATTTACATTGATGATATCCTTTTTACTGGAAACAATACAGCAACCATACAACGGATTATCATGCAGCTCAGTTCTGAGTTCAAACTTAAAGATCTTGGTAACCTCTCATATTTTCTTGGGGTTGAAGCTACGTGGACGTCTGAGGGCCTACTGCTAACCCAACGAAAGTACATTCACGATCTGTTACAAAAAGCTCATATGTAGGATGCTAATACTATGTTAACACCTACTTGCACTACTCTCAAACTTTCAACTTTTTCTGGTACTTCTGTTCAAGATCTAACACTGTATAGATCAATTGTTGGTGGTCTTCAATATTTGTCTATGACAAGACCTGATATCTCCTTTTCTGTGAATAAAGATTCACAATTCGTGAATGATCCTCGTGATCAACATTGGCAAGCTGTTAAACATATTTTACATTATTTGAAAGCCACTTCTGATCATGGATTACTTATCAAGAAGTCCTCCTCAACTCAATTTTTTGCCTATAGTGACA
Source organism: Erythroxylum squamatum (assembly GCA_025629845.1). Taxonomy (NCBI): domain Eukaryota; kingdom Viridiplantae; phylum Streptophyta; class Magnoliopsida; order Malpighiales; family Erythroxylaceae; genus Erythroxylum; species Erythroxylum squamatum. The sequence goes on from JAOTBA010000009.1 coordinate 20,202,611, forward strand.
GTGATTGGGCTGGCTCCATTGATGACAGAAAATCAACTAGTGGTTATGCTCTATCTGTGGGATGTAATATGATATCCTAGTCTTCCAAAAAGCAAAGCACAGTGGCACGATCCTCCACAGAAGTTGAGCATCGAGCACTTGCATCTGCAGTCCAAGAACTTTAGTGGTTACAATCTCTACTTCATGAAATTGGACAAGCTTGTTCACAGACTCCCTTACTTTTTTGTGACAATCTTAGTGCCACATATTTAAAACCTACACCGATTTTCCATTCCCGTTCCAAGCATATGGAGATTGATTTTCAATTTGTGCGTGATAAATGTGCTCACAAAGAACTATAAGTACGCCACATATCTACTACAGATCAATTTGCTGATGGATTCACAAAACCTTTGCCCAAAACCCGCTTTCTTCATTTACGGGACAAGTTGTTTGTTGTTTCACACCACAGTCAACTTATGGGAGGGTGATAAGGATATCTATTCTTAATCTCCTTTATCTAATACTTGATAAAGATCTCATATAATGTCCATCAATATCTTCTATAATCTTTTATAACTATTTATACTTATCTCTATAGATTGTAACTATATATATACTGGATAGAAGTCTGCTATAAATAAAAATCTCTTTATAGTTTATATTGTTCTTATAATCCTATCTTGGGCTAGGTATCTCCATGTTTCTCTCATTGCTATCAGGCTTTGTATTATACAAGGGCATTTTAGTCTTTTACTGACTTAAACTATTTCGTGCCTGTGTTATTCTACACCCTTTTTGAAATAGTAATTCGAAACTAAACTCTGCCATAATAAAAATTTTCCTTCTCTTTGGCCATGGAAGTTATGCCATCTACTTTAGGTCAGTACTTTGTTTTGGAGGCACACTTTCCTCCTTTGCCCCTATTCCTCCCACCCCTTAACCTAACCACTTTGAAATTCAACTTGAGAGAGAAGGTGTTGTCCCTTCCTACCTTGGTTAATCGTCCAGTAGTTAAGGAAAGTGTTGTAACTCCAAATGAGTCAAAAACTCCTCAGGGTTGCCTTTTAGGAAGTCTTGGTACCAAGTAGATGGAGAACATTATCCATTTGTGATATTAGATAACTTTCCTTTTAAGCAATAGTTAAGCCTCCAAATGAAGTAATACTTCAAGGTGCTTAAAGATGGAACACTTGCCTTGTTGGTTTTTTCCTCGACAAATGACCTATATTTCTGGTGATGTTTGCTTGGCTCAAGTCACATTAAAGAAGCTAGGGCTCATGGAAAAGTTGATCAATCCTTAAAGCGTATACATTTTCAGGTTTAGCTCCATAAAAAGCAGCTCACAAGGTGCCAGAAGATGGCTCCTGGTGAACCTAAGACAAACCTCTTTTCTTGCAGATCTGGTTACTGGGAATGAAAATTGGATCAAATGAAGCCTAGGCATATATTACTGTGGATCTATTGTACCAATGGATTATTAATCCATAACCGGCCTGAGTTATTTTACAAGTTTCATAGACTAGTCGTTATGCATAGATGAATACATGGCCTCCCTAAAATGTATTAGATTTACAAGACTTTGTGTGCAGTTCGTCACCCAAATTGTCGCAAAATTCTGATAGCAAAATATTATAAGCGACGTTTTTACCAAATCATTGCGAATTATTTTTTGCTACGAACTAAATACGTAGTGAAAAGAGATACGCGACGATACTGCAAATCGTTACTAATGATATTTTTATTTTTCGTAGCTAAATGTTATTAGCTACGTAACTTTAAATGTAGATAATGATATTTAGCGACAAATTTTGAATCGTTGCCTAAAATCATTGGCGACGATACAACAAATGTAGCCAAAAATTTTTGGCTATGTTTTTAGAAACGTAGCCTAAAGTTATTGGCAACATTTTTCAAAACGTAACTAAAAAATTTTGGCGACATTTAAAAAACGTAGGTGAATCTTTTAGCTAAGTTTTTATTTTTTTAATAAACATTGTTACTAAAAATTTTATCATATTAATTATAATTATTGGTAACATTTTTTATCCATGTTATTGTATGTAACATTTAGATTTTTTGTTTTATAATTTATTATACAAAAATATAAATAAAAAAATTAGAAATTAGAAGATTTTATATAAGCAATAAAATTTCATGAAATATTAACTACAAATGTTAACAAAAATAGTTATTTAATTAAATGTATTTTTATTTTATGTATATTTTTAATCAACTAATTCATGAGATAAAATTTATAAAAAAAACTACATTCTAAAAATAAAATTATCATAAGATCATATTATGAAATACAAACTGTATTAATATATGATTTACAAATAAATCATATAAACGTTTTTAATATATAAACTTTTTATAGACAACTTGAAAATTTCAATAATGATACATATCGAAATATAATTTATAGGTATATTTAATAATAAGGTAAAAGAGACTAATCTCTCTTGTAATTTCATTAATTCCCTTAAAATTTGGGGTACTTTAAAAATCTTGTCAAGAACACTTATAGTTTGTGAAAATTTTAGAATTAATCTATTTGCTAAGTTGTCTTTAAATTTACCTAACTTGTTATTTCTGGACACTTCGTGTGAACAACCTTACCATCGGAAGTGATTGAAAAAACAAGCCACATGGGTGATATGTGTTAAATCAATTAATTAATTTAATATAATGATTAATTAATTTATCATATATATATATATAATATTACTTATATTAAAGATACAACAATTTCTAGTAGACAATATTAACATATTTTATTAAATTAATTTATTTTAATATTTTATATTTGATATGGATCATCTGTATAATTTATTTTTTAATTACCTATTTTTAATGTGTTTAATTAATATTTGATATAGATCATCTCTATAATTTCTTTTTTAATTACAATGTGGTTAATTATATAAACTGACAAATACTTTAAAAAGTCAAATCAATTAAAGTTAACAAGGAAGGTTATCAATACCTCCTACAAAATTTTGAAAAGACAATGTTATGAAAATACAAAAAAGAATGATTTTTCTACCCTAAAAGAGTACCCTATCTTTTTAATTCAATCATGTAGAAATAACATTTTACTAATTAGAAATAAGACTAAGACCATTTAGTAGACAACTTTTTAATCATATTTTAGGAAATTGGAGGATAACAGCTAATAATTTTGTTTGGTTATTAGTTGAACGAGTTGATTGATTCAACTCAACTAACTGATTTTTAAAAAGCTCAGAGTTTTGATATTTAGATAAAAATTGGGCATTTATGATGATTGTGCCATAAAAAAAAGAATAGTCCTAAATTTAAGAGGGCATTTATCATGTAATTTATTTTGCTTTAAAACATAACTATAACACACGTTACAGGAATTATCATAGGCGTGACACTTCACTACACGCTTGTGACTCTTTTTTATTATGTTATATGTGTAACAGGCATAACTTCTTTTTTTGTTTTTCTTCTTTTTTATCTTTTCAAATTTAATTTTTTATAAAACTTACAATGTTTTTTGGTTTTTATCATTTCAATTTTAATTCTTTTTTTATCAAACTTACAAATCGAACTCCAATTCTTAACACCAATATTTTAAAGATAGGAGATAAGGTAAGAAATTTAAAGTAAAAAATTGATTAATTTAATAAAATTATTTAATTAATTTATAAATTATAGAAAAATATTAAATCAAATTTAAAAACTAATCAATTTTAGTATTATTATTATATTTTCTATGCTTTTTATTATAGTTATAAACTTAATTTTTGTAAAATTAAATATCTAAAATTCAAATGTTTATAAAAATATTCAAAGAAATACTAAGATGTATTCTTGTACTTATAAATTATTTTATATATAGACAGTTAACACTAAACAATTAATTTTATTAAATATTTTTAACAAATAATTAATATTATTCACTAATTAAGTTAATTGACATAACCTAATCAACTAAGAGGCAATACAACCAAATACTCCGAACGTATTATTAGTATTACTAGCCGTTTCTAACTCTCGCGTATTTAGCGAAATTTCTATTACCTACAAAAATATCCGTTGGGGACACAGTTCGGTAGGACATGATGACGACTGATGTCACCCTCCAAGGGAACATCTTTCTGTCATAGTCAAATCAAGGTGAAAAACACATGGCCTCGCTAAATTTGCTTCAAACATCATCGTTTCACTCTACTTATATGCTATCTATAGACATTGTTTTCAGAACTCAAAGCAACATGAACTCTACTCGAGACGAAGCTCGCCTGAACCAAGTCGAGCAAGGAAAAGACGAGGTCATTGGATATGCTATGCAACTTGCACTTGGATCTGTGCTACCTATGACACTAAAAGCAGCAATTGAGCTTGGTGTTTTCGAGATTATAGCTCGAGAGGGCTCGGACGCTAGGCTCTCTGCTTCTGACATTGCGGCCAATATTTCTACGCAAAACCCTGACGCACCCATGATGCTGGACCGTATTCTTAGGCTTTTGGCTAGCCACCAAGTGCTTGGCTGCACCGTGCATGGGAGGACGAGGTTCTACAGCCTTAATCCAGTCGCTAAATACTTCGTCAGTAATCAAGACGGTGTGTCTTTGGGCCCCTTGGTGGATTTGGTGCAAGACAAGGTCTTTCTGAGCAG
>JAOTBA010000009.1:20240006-20251123 GCA_025629845.1 Erythroxylum squamatum
CTAATACCACAAGTAATAAAATTCTAATTGAACTAAATTCCTGAAATTAATAATTACTGCTCTAAATTCTAACTCTCTATTTCTTTAATTTCTAATTATGGCACTAACATCCCAATTATTCTAACCAATCAAAAATCTAATAAAAACCCTCCTTACTTATCAATTTAATACTATCCAAAAAGGTAAGTAACGATCAATAAGTGAAACAAACCTATTTAATAAAGAAAGAGGGAACGGGGTCTAACAATACAAAGGTGAATGTTCTCAAGTGAATAATGAGAAAAATGGTAAAATTCGATTGGTTAAAGTAGCAAGATCAAGTAAGCAAGGAAAAATTTAAAAAAGAAGCAGAAAGTTCATGCCTACATGTTACTTTTGTTGTGTACAAGGTCACATAAGGTCAAATTGTTACAAGTTGCTGCAAATGTTATTCCATAATGCTTAAAACAAAAAATTCAATCATTTATGGAAGAACTTTCAGCAGGAGAAGCTCCCAAAGGAGATTTGGGTTAGAAAGAACCAACTGTAAGCACTTGTGGCTATTAAATCCATGCATACCGCTTCTCACATTGGATGGTATTTTGATAGTTGGTGTTCAAGGAATATGATAGGTGAAAGAATCTATTTGATGAATTATCAAAGTTGTATGGATGAACATGTAACATTCGGTGATGGGAAGAAAGGAATGGTGATTGGTAGAGGAACTCTTTGCGTGGATGGATTGCCTCATTTTGAAAATATGCTTCATATGGATGGTTTAAAAGCTAACTTGATGAGTATTAGTCAACTTTGTGATGATGGGGGGTTGTTACTAAAGTTTACCAATGATAAATGCAAGTGTTAGTCAGGTTCACCAATGATGAATGCAAGGTTCTAAACCAACAACGAGATTGTATAATAAGTGGAAGAAGATCGGTGGATAATTACTACATATTGGAAGACTATGGAGTTGCTCAAGATGTTTTGACTGTTATATGTGATAATAATAGAACTATAAACATCTCCAAAATCTCCTAACTGAGCATTTAAGAACCAAAAATATTGATTTGAAGTATCATTTCATTTGAGAGCTAATGAAAACTAAAGTTGCAGTTCTTTCCTATGTAACAACTGAGAAACAACTGTCCGTTATTTTTACAAAACCTCCTAACTCCATCATGTTTGAATCTCTTCGTGGGGAACTGGGACTATGTTCTTTACAGCTTTGACGTGTATTATTGTACATATTAAAAAAAGAAAAAAAAGATCGCAAGGGGAGCTTAGGCTTAAGCTTTTCTCTTGATGTTAATGGTGGAGATGAGCAAGAAGAGTAGGAGGACATCGTCAGTGACTGATAGCAAATGCATTTGGGGTCATGAATTGCATGTTTTATTGTGATGTTAAGCTTTGAACAAAACACACAATACATCCTTCACCGTACTCATCTTTGTCAAACTCTGTAGTGTCCTCTTCAGAATCATCCTCAAGGTCAATCCTCCAATCATTTCTTGTGTAGTAAACCAATCACAACATGGGAGAAATCACCAAAAGAATTTTATCCTATCATAGTACCATTTGTTTACTGATTTACAGAACATGAGAGGTGCAAGGACTACTCCGCATCCTAGCCCAAAACCAACTCTAAGAGGTAACTTCTATTTTTAGTAAGAGTTTGAATGAGTTAATGTCTAGGTGACACAAAGCGGAAGCAAAAGAACAATTAAAGAGAATTCTCAAAGAGAAATTTGTTGATTGATAAGAACTTGATTATAATATGGGAGCTCTAAGCCCCTTTATATAATGAGATACCTAGTAAAAACCTTATATAACTAGGAAACCTTTCCTAATAAGAAAGCTAATAAATAGAAATCATACTTGAAGTAGAATTCTATCTTCTAAAAAGAAACCTAATAAATAGAAATTATACATTAAATATAATTCTAGTCAAAATAGGAATTATAATTAAAGTAATATTTAATATGCCCCTACATCATTAGGCTTTCTGGGTTTTTGATTTATAGGTTTTCTAAGGTTAAAGTGATTGGGGTGTGTCTGGCTTTTCCTTACTTGTTGAATAGTAAATTTGATGTAAAAATGAGGCTCTGCTTAATGATTTGAGAGTTCTGCTTCTGGATTTTGATTTACAAAATTGTGTAGAGGAAAATGTTGATGTTTAGTTATAGACCTGTAAGAAGATTCGAGTTTTCTATGATTTGAGTTTTCAAGTTTTATTCTCATTCCTCTCTATATTGTGGGTTATATGAGTTTGGGCAATATGCTTTCACTGGGAATTTTCTTGAGACTAGTAGGATGAAGTGGAAAAACTTGAATGATCATATAAATGGGATGAAAGACGTGTTGGTGATCATATTTGTTAAGTGGTTTTTGGTACTTTTCACTGCATATTAGGTGGACCAAGTTTTGCCATCTAGAAGTGGAAAAGATCCTTTATTCTTCTTACATAGCCTTCATAGTCATATGCTGTTCATTTTTTTAACAATTCATAGCTTGCTTTAGGAGACCTTAATAGGGAGGGAGCACTTGCTATTTTATGTTACAGAGACCTGAGATATTCAATTTTGATTTGGACAAGAAGGTGATATCATTTCAGGCTTTAGTAAGATATTTTGGATTGAGTGATGAAGAGTATTGAGTTGCTGTCTATACGAGGAATAAGCTTGAATTTGATCATGGAATAGGATTTATAGATAATGCTTTATGGCACTAGTACAAAATCGCAGGAATGATTTGATTGTTTTCTCAATGTTAGGATTAGTTTCTCAAACATTTGTAGTATGATCAATAGAGCACCAAAGATCATTAACCAAAGCCCAGAAATGATAGTTGATAAGGTGAACTACATTTGCCGTGAGATGGGTTGCTCTTTACATGATCTTATTACTTTTCCTACATTTTTGTGTTTTGACTTGGAAAAACACATAAAACCTTAACATAGATTCCAAGAGCTGGTTATGGAAAAGGGTTTGTCTACACTTAAGTACTCCATTGCAAGATCCTTAAGTACTCCGTTTACTTACTTAATTTTTGCATGCTCAAAGCATATCCCATGTTGATTTTGAGGTCCTTGAGATTGATCGCATTGAAGACATTTTTCACGAGGGTATGGCTACTCTTTAATAAATTAAGAAATGAATTCTTTATTCTACTTCTTCCCGTGATTCTTAGTTTCTTTTGGCATTGATTTGTCTTCCTGATATTTATAGTTTTGTTGGCAACAGTTGAATGCTGACTTGACGTTGACCTTGATTTCAATTTTTTGACATCTTTTATCATGATCGTTTATTTTAGGGGGAGTTTACAATTCTATTATTTAGGGGAGATTTTGATGTGACAAATAATGCCAAAAAGGGGGATATTGTTAAGGTATTTTATTTTAGGCATTATTTGTATTTTAATATATTTAGTATATCTTTTATGATAAGAAGTTGAGTTGGTATATGATTACACTATCTTGAAATATGTAGTATTTTTTGAAGTTAAGATTGCATGGAAGAAATGAATCTTATATGAGATAGAATCCTAAAGAAGGTAGGATTTGTTAGAGATAAACATGAAGTACAATCCATCGATTTTTATTAGTTGCGTTTTTCAGTACTTTTGTGATAAATTACATGATCTATCTATTAATTCTTTGCTACTGTTATAAGTGTGAACTTTCAAAGATCAATTGCTAAGTCAGGTAGTAGAATTTTTATTGGAGAAAAATAAGTAATCCATATATTAGCATTTTTGTAGCTGTGTTTTTGGCATGCTTTGTTGATCAATTAAATGTCTGATTGAAGATTTGTGTAGCTGTTGTGTGTGGAGTTCTCTAGTGATTAATTTGAAAGGTTCATAATAGAATTTTTGTTGGATGACTTCCCATGATTTTGGTTTAATGAGCCACACACATATAGGGGAGTGTTCTTGGACTTAAGTATCTCTTTGTTTATATTATTCTTGTTTTAATCACTTGAGATTTATTTTTATCTTTGTCTTCATTCGTTGTTTCAAAATGCTCTATTGAGATTAGCATGAGGTGGTTATGTTGTTGGGTGTGAAGTACTTTCATAGGGTTTGAGTACAAGTGGGTAACGTCAAGGGGTGAGTAGTGTTGGCTTAGTAATAGGCTTGTGTACGACTATTGTACTTTATTAAAAGTTAATTAATCTAGGTAAGGGCCTCGCGGACGTAGCTCATGTGTGCTAAACTGTGTTAACAAATTTTGTGTGTTGATTTATTTACTACACATTAAGTTTTTTTGCTCGTGATTAAATTATGGAAAATTTGTAGTTGCTAATCCAGTTTCTTTCTGATAAGCAACAATTAGTTTTAGTTTAAAACAACTATGCTAGAACAAGAATTTTGTGAAACTTTGACCTTTGGGTTTCTTAAGTACTAACATTAATATCCAATGTTTTAATCACCAAATGATTATTTCTTCTTTTAAATACTGATTTCTATGTCCTATATTTTAGCCACCAAAACATCAAAGTACAACATATGTTTGAAGATTCAATAGAATGACACATTTATATAAAATAATCTACGTGCCCAAGTGTATAACGGTACAAGTTTGTGCATGTCCTAGGTGTTGAACATGTAGTGGGGGAGATATGTTTCAGAATGTTTCGAAAGGAGATGTTATTTTCATGAAGGTGAAAAAGATTGCTATTGTTAATTTTTTCTTTACAGTCAATCAGTTGGTTATAGTTTGTTGACAAAATAATTAATTGAGGCATTATTTATCTTTATTTATTAATTACATTTGGTGTTTTAATACAAAAGGTAAAATCCCGAGAATAATTACTGTGTAATTAAAATTATGATGAGATTATAATTATGATATTTAATTTATATTTATGTATTATTCCTACATGTTCCTAGTTGTAGTTTCATCAAAACAGGATATTAATGAAATAGTAAAACTAGCACATATTATGTTTTTTGCTGGTGAAATAATTGATCTCACAAATTAAAGTATGGAGATATTTAAACTAATGTGTAAGTGCTTAGTAGAGAATAAGTTATTGAACCGACTCGGATATGAGAATCCCAAATGGAATATTACTTATGTGTTTGTAGAATTTCTCATAATGATAGTTATATAATTGATCCTTAGACTTAAGATTACCAAGGTATCTCATGTAGGAATTGCTATGTTTTGATGCTACTTATGAACTATCCTAGGATAATTTAGTTGGTAGAACTTGGATATAGTATAAACCATATGGAGATAGTTGAGTAAGTCAACATGAGATTCGTCACTCTAAAGTAATTACAGAGAATATTCTATTATTCTTTATTAGTAGTGATTTATGGAATTCTCTGGTCAGAGTGAATTAATATTTAAAAAGGTGTTTTCAAATATCAATTATAAATCAATTTCTAATCAGGAAGAATGAACATAATTGGATACAAAAGAGTAGACATTATATTCATACTTTATCCAATTGGAACATTAGATGATGAAAGGATTAAATTATATATCATAACCATGCATAGACAGGTTAAGTCAAACCACTTTAACATTCATGATATTTGGGTGGTTATGATATGTTGCTAGACGTCAATCTTGATCTATGATTGCTTAATTGGAGAATTAAAGATAAATTAAAATGAGTTTTAATTTATCTAATTCTAGTTATGAAGTAGAATTATAATTTATAATCCTTGCCAATATATTAGGAACCTGATGCGTCATACATTAAAGAGCAGTTTGTGAAAAAAATCAATTTTAATTAAGTTGGACTTAATTATAAAGTTTGAGAAACTTTAGGTATCAAATATCAGATATTTTGTTTTATTTAAATTAAATTAATTATAAGTAGAGTATGGCTTGAATTATAATTAAGAATTTAATTTTAATAAAAATTTTAAAACCACCCTTTTGCTTTTTCTATAAATAGGAGTAAGCAAGCAAACACTCCTACTTAGTTCCTCTCAAGAGTTGAAAAGATGCTCTGTGGATACTGTTAGAGGTTGGATAAGTGAATAGCTCGTGGTTGACACATCAAAAAGCTTTCAAAGCATTTCAATAGAAAAAATGAATAAGGTACGATTTCTTATTTTACAATTCATGTTTTATTATTCAAGTTAATCAATTATCTGGATCCGAAAGAAAGCTGTAAATTTTTTTTTCTGGTGTGTCCATTATTCGATCATGGTTGGTTTCCAGCAACTACTATTATTTTTAAGTTATTTAATACTTAGAAAGAGAAAATCAACTAAAGTGACCATCTTTAGTAGTGGATACTCTAAGTTGGAACCACAATCAATGTCTGAAGTTGCCAGAACATTGTTACAAAGCCATTTCTAAAAATGGAAAGGTTATAGTCGTTGAAATTATTTTACCAGTTTTGGCCGAAACTAGTGCTACTGACAAATGGATGGGACAATCGAATGTGAATATGATGACACAAAACCCAGGAGGGAAAGAATTAACAAAACAGGAATTCTTGGCCTTAGCAATTGGAATTAGATTTCAAGGCATTGAATTCAAATACTTTGTAATTATTAGGTGATGGAACTCTTCAAGTAGATCATGCAATGATTACAAATGCATAATACATCATCCACTCTGAATATGCTAAATGAATTAGATCTAGTTTGGGATTTGCAGGATTCTAAGTAAAAGAATTGAGGAACGATGTCCTGCTTCTTCAATGTCCTTTTCTTTATTAATTTTTATTAGTTTCAAAACATTGATACTTGAAAAGTGATTTAAGAAGCAGGTGCACATAATTAAAATAACATATATTGTTAATTAATTAATTATAATTTTAAGATAGATATTGATAAAGGAAACACACGCAAGAGGAGGGTGAATTGTGTGTGACTTAAAAAATTTGCAAGTTATAATCAATTCGTGTAAACGATAAGAACCTGCTAAATTTCAATAGAAAAGTCTATAAATAGAAGGAACCTGTTAAAGCTTAAAGTAAAAGGAGTCTGCTAACGTTTAAAAATGAAAGGAGCCTGTTAATGCTTAAAAAATGAAAGGAGCCTGTTAACGTTAAAAATGAAAGAAGCCTGTTAACGTTTAAAAATGAAAGGAGCCTTTTAATGTCTAAGAACGAAAGAAGTCTGTTAACATTAAAAATGAAAGTATCTTATTATCGTTTAAAAATGAAAAGAGCCTATTAACGTTTACTAGAAGATTCTTCTTCTCCTCCTTTTTCTTTTTTTTCTTCTTCGTTTTCTTCTTCTGCTTCTTCTTCTTTCTCTTCTTCTTCTTCTCCACTATAGTCAGAGACATAATGTTGTTTGACTGTTGGATCGTTGTTCTCGGAAGATGAATCAGAGTCTGATTTTAGAGACAACATAGCCAAAATTTTCTTTTTTTCTCCTCTGGAGTCTCTTGATTGGATGTTTCTGAAACTTGGGGCTTAGACGTAATAGAAGCAGGTTTAATGGGAGTGTTTAACGATCCTACTATTGGCGATAAAGAAGAAGACTAAGAAAAAAGAGTTTGCTCATGAAAAAGAGTTTTGCCATGACTAGAATTGGATGCTAAGATTTTCTTCTGTCCCTTAGATTTTGTTTGTTCCATTGAAAGTAAGCTTAGGAGATTTAAGAAGAAACAGAGAGTTAGGTGCAGAGAGGAAAGAACGACGCTTCTGAGAATGATAAAGATAAGTAGAAGAAAGAAGTCTACTTAAGGTATACTAAACGATTCTTGAGCGTTTATCTCGTGTGAGGATGAGCAGTTGTACACGCTAGTACACGCTAATAAAGGAAGTGTGATCGTCTGCGTATCTTCTATCAGTCATGTACAGAAAGATGTCAAAACAATGCGCGCATTTTAAAAGCTGAAACAACACTATTACATAATTGCCTTTTTAAGACGCATGTATTATGCTCTATTAAACTAAAGGGAGCCTTCTAAGTTAAGAGGGTGGTCCTTCTAAACTAAGAGGGTCCTTCTAAACTAAGAGGAGCCTTCCATAAAAGAACATATTAGAAGGAGCCTGCTAATATCTGCAAGGAGAAGTAGCATAGAATCTTGATACGTAATTAATATCAAATAATCTACACATACCAAGCTCTTTTCTTAACAAACAAAATCGATCTTCAGAAAGTGGCTTAAAAAAGATATCAGCTACTTGATTTTCAGTTTTAACATGCAAAAAATTAATGGTTCCTTCTAAAACATGATCTCTAAGAAAATGATGTCTAATTTCTATATACTTAGTCTTAGAATGATAAACAAGATTTTTAGAGAGATTTATTGCACATGTATTGTCACATAGTATAGGAATATGATCAAAGTTCAGAGAAAAATCCTGGAGTTGATGTTTCATCCATAAAATTTGAGCGTAACAGCTGACAACTGCTATATATTTTTATTTCAGTTGTCAAAAGCTCTATGTAATTCTATTTCTTACAAGATCAAGAAACTGGACATCTTCTAAGAAATTGGTAGTGACCATTTGTGTTTTTCATAGAAACTTTATCACCTGCATAACTGCATAACAATACCCAACTACGTTAAAAGAATCAGCTTTTAGATACCATAATCCAAAGTCCAAAGTTCCATGAAGATAGTGAAAGATCCTCTTGACTACTTGAAGGTCACTCTCTTTTGGATTTTATTGAAAGCGTGTGCAAAGACATATACTAAACATAATATCTGGTCTTGAGCTTGTGAGATATAGTAGTGATCTAATCATTCCTCTGTACTTTGTCTCATCTATAGCTTTGCCTTCTTCATCCTTATCAAGTTTAGTTCCAGAATACATAGCTAGGAGTACCCATCAGTTTGGCATTCTCAAAATGATATTTCTTGATGAGTTCCTTTGTGTATTTGTCTTAACTAATGAAGATTCCTTTTTCTTTTTGCCTAATTTACAACCCAAGAAAGAAAGTTAGTTCTCCCATCATACTCATTTCAAACTCCCCCTGTATTAAAGCTGAGAATTCTTTACAGAAATATTGATTAGTAGCACCAAATCTTATGTCAACAACATATATTTGCACTATGAGTAAATCGTTCTTCTTTTTCTTAATAAATAAGGTTTTATATACCTTTCCTCTTTCAAAGTTATTCTCAAGCAAAAAATTACTCAACCTCTCATACCATGCCCAAGGAGCCTGCTTTAAACCATACAAAGCTTTAGTCAACTTCATCACTTAATTAGGATGGTTTTCATCTTCAAAACTTGGGGGTTGCTTAACTAATACTTCTTCGTTAATATATCTATTTAAGAAGGCACTTTTAACATCCATTTGGAATAATTTAAATTTTCTATACCATGTAAAGGCAAGTAAAATTCTAATTGATTCTAATATAGCAACAAGTGCATAAGTCTCATCAAAATCAATACCTTCTTGTTGATTATAACCTTGAGCTACAAGTCTAACTTTTACCACCTTACCATTTTGGTCAAGTTTGTTTCGAAAAACCCAACGTGTTTTAATGATTGAATTTTTTTCTGGAAGAGGTATTAGATTCCAAACTTATTTTTGTCAAACTGATTTATTTCGTCTTTTATAACTGAAACCTAATTTTCATCAGTAAGAGGTTCTTCAACTGTCTTTGAAGGATGATCTGGTTCTTAGACTTTTAGAAGGGTCTCCCAGAATGTACTGATGTGTATCTTGACCTCTCCATTCTCTTAGTTTTCTTCATTACATAGGCTCCTGCTGAGACGAAGGAGCTTGTTGAGTCCTGGCTTCAAAAGGACCTTCTTGATGTTGTAATTATGAAGATACTATAGGTGTAGTTTGAGTCTGCGATGTATTTTTAGGAACTGAAGGATGCTATTCATCATCTGAATCAGCTGTTGTTGCCGAGGGTAGTGCTTCATCAAGTACCACATGTATTGATTCTTCTATCCTCTTTTTTCTTTTATTATAAACTCTGAATCCTGCGTTGGTAGTACTATAACCTAGAAAAATAGCTTCATATGATCCGCATCCCATTTTCCAAGGTTGTCCTTTCCATTATTTAATACAAAACACTTACAGCTAAACACTAGAAAGTAAGCAACATTCAATTTTCTTCCCTTCCACAACTCATAGGTGGTCTTTTTAAGAATAGGTCTTATAAGGCACCTGTTAAGTATATAACAAGCAGTAGATACAACTTCTGTCTAGTAACTATGAGGTAGACCATTTTCATATAGCATTGTCCTGACCATATCAACGAGAGTCTTGTTCTTTCTCTCAACAACTCTATTTTGTTGAGGAGTCGTTGAGCATGAAAAATTATAAGTTATGCCAATTTCAATACAGAAATCTTCAAATTTTATTTTATCGAATTCTCCTCCATGATCGCTCCGAATAAAGGTAATGCAGTATCCTTTCTCAATTTGCATTTTTCTGTAAAACTTCAAAAATATAATCCTCTTTTAATAGAAAATAATCCTATGTAAATCTAGAATAATCATCTACTATAACAAAACCATAGTGTTTACCACTAAAGCTTTGAGTCCTAGTGGGACCAACTATATCCATATTTACAAGTTCAAGCAGTTGGTTAGTAGAAACAATAATTTTAGGAGGAAAGCTGCTTTTGATTTGTTTTCCTTTTAAACAACCTTCGCAAACCTGATTACTCTCAAACTTCAAGTTCAATAGTCCTTTTACTAACTCATTTATGGATAATTTTGATAAAATGCTCCTGATAGCATATCCAAATCTTCTATGCCAGATAAATGAATCCTTTTTTAATGAAACAAAACACTTAAAATTTTGTAAAGACGTGTCTTCTAATTGAGCATAATATATATTCTAATTTGTTGGGACCCGATCTCAGAACCGGACCCCAACCGGAAAACGGAAAACGAAAATGCGAAGCAAAGTGCAGAAGCGAATACGAATCTAAACGGATTGAAGGTGAGAGAAAACGAAAGCGAATCGAAGTAATAAATGGATTGCGAATCGAAATACAAATCGAATCGAATCATAAAACCAATGTCCGACATCCGGTAACGAAAATTTAGAAATAAAACGTCGCGTGTCGCGTTGGAAACCCGAAGACTAATTCGAAAATCCAGGTATAATTTTTTTTTCATTCTTTTCATCTTTATTCAATCTTTATACAAATCAAAACAATAGCTAATCAATTTCCCTTCTGGAAATTTATCCTCATAAAACACTCAATTCATCTTATACCTACATTTTCCATAACCACA
>JAOTBA010000009.1:20326765-20345885 GCA_025629845.1 Erythroxylum squamatum
GTCACCAATTAAATTAATGGGGCAAAATTTTAAATTTTTAATGAAATTAAAATTTAAAATAATAATTAAAATTAAAAAATTTTCAGTAATATAAAAGTACTTTAAATATTTTGCCCCCACTCAAAATAATTTCTGGATCCGCCCCTGGCTAGAGTTATTTGTATATCTACCTACACACTAAAAACATAGAAATTATAGTTAGAACTGAAATAATGGTGGTTAGGAAAATATATAAATGTCGAAGTTAATAAGAAACAGAGGTGACAATGCATAACGATGCAGTCCAAGTCAAATGATCATCAACTGATTTAGGCTATTTCTTTCAGTAGCAGAAAGTTGACATGGGTTGTCTTTGATTCATCTGAAGAACATAAATCATTTACATATTTAAGCAAACAGCTCAGACCAAGGGAAAAAAACAAGAAGAGAAGTCGTCGATGGGAGAGAAAGAAAGGAAACCGGAGGAATCAACATACTAGAAAGTTCCGGAGAAGCAGAAGAAGAAGAATCTAAATTGAACTGCTTAATAATTAATAACAACATACATTAATAATAATAAAACGCAGACGCAGTAGATGCAGAATCATTTATTAAATATGTAGATAGATATTAGCAAAATTTATTGGTAGAATTTGTTTGCTTCATATAATATTTATGTCAGTTTTTGATTCAAAAGTAATAATAAAAGTTAGTGGAAGACGCAAGAGTTATTTAAGCAGTAAATAATAAATAAAGTTAGTAGAGACAGAAAGTTTAATAAATAACTGTCAATTAATAATAATTATTAATTAATATAACACAATCAATTTATTACACAATTAATAAAAATTTTATTTTGTGTATTTATGTAACTGTTATGACTAAGTCTATATATTAAAGAGTCATAGGTGTGCGTTTTAATATTAACTTATTATTATTATTATGTATTATATACTAATATTAAGTCTATAGCTTTTCACTGCTGTGACTAATAAGTCACAACCATTAATTGCATATCAATTATTATTATATTATCATTACTTACTAGATATTATAATTATACATGGACGGCAGTGACTTGAAGGCTGTCACAAATCTATATACCTAGCATTAATATATCATATCAATATATAGTAACTAACAAGATAATAATTTGTCACAACCGCAAATAGGTGTATATATTAAGACATTAATATATAATACCTAACAAAAATTAACAATTAATAATACAAGTTTATGATTAAGATTTAAATTTAATATTAGTATATAAAAGTTAATGACAATGAACAATTAATTTAAAATAATTGCATAGTTAATAAAAAATTTATTTTATGTATTTATGGAACTTTTATGACTAAGTCTATATATTAAAGAGTCAATGTAAGCGTGCGTTTTAATATTAATTATTAATTATTAATTATTATTAAGTATTATATACTAATATTAAGTATATATATATAGTTCTTCACTGCTGTGACTAATACGTCACAACCGTGAATTGCATATAAATTATTATTATATTATTATTAAGTACTAGATACTAATATTAAGTATATTAATTAATTATAATTATACATGGACGGCTATTAAGTCACAGCCATGCCTAGAAGGTTGTCACTAATATATATACCTAGCATTAATATATAATATTAACATATAGTAACTAATAATATAAAAATTTGTTACAACCGCAAAAAGGTATATATATTAAAACATTAATATATAAAAATTAACATTTTATACAATTAATTATAAAATGTTAAGCACCACTAGACAGACTTAGAGAATTCAGATGACAATGAAATCTAGTAGAGAGGAAGGACAACGTGTGAGAAGCTTGCAGTTCAAATTTCAAGTCAATCGGAGGTCCGGAGAAGAAGTTATGGTCAAAAGAATAAAGAGTGCAGAAAGCTATTAGACAGCAGTGCCCGATCGTGCAACCACTGGATGGCCTCCTCTCTGTCATGATCGTGCATGTGCATCATCGTGTAACTACAAACAGTGACGGAGCCAGGAATTTAAGATAGGAGGGCCCAAATATTTAATTTTTTAAATTTTAGGAGGGCCTAGTGCGCTACTAACCCCTAAATAACTCAATCATGATTATATATATGTAAATATAAATTAAAAATAAAAAATATTTAATAATCTTGAGGGGGCCAGTGCATCACTGAACCCCATGTGCCTCCGTCATTGACTACAAATGATCAGCTGCACGATCGTGCAACTACCAGACTTCACCTTTTGATCACACTCGTGCTTGAGCACGAGGGTGACAAGAAAAACGTGGTCGTACACAGCATGAGAGCACAGTCGTGCAACTACCGGATGACTTCCTCATTGTCACAATCGTGCGTGTGGATGATCGTGCAACTACAGATGATCAGCTCTCTGTGCACGATCGTGCAACTATCAAACTTCACCTTTCCGTCACCCTCGTGCTTAGGTTATAGGCGGAACTCGCCAGAGTCAAGTTAGGTCACACCTGTGGGCATGCTATTATATGGTAAAGGGAGGGTCAAACCACTTAAAATTTATCACACTCGTGAGCTAAGATTTAATAATTAAATAATAATATTTTATAATTAATAATAACATGCACAATAATCAATTACTAATTAATAATATTTAATAATTAATAATAACATGCACAATTGTAACAAATATATAGTTAATAATAATAATAATAATTACATAATTAACAATTAATTAATAGTAAGAATTAATAAAATCATGTAATAATTTATATTTAATAATATTTAATAATGAATAATATCATAATTAATAATCAAATAATAATTAATCAATAATTAATTAAAAGTATTTAATAAATAATAATATCATGCATGGTTAATAATAATAATTAATAAAAATATATTTAACAATTATTTAATAATTATTTAATAATAAGAATTAATAAAAACATGTAACAATTTATAATTAATAATAACATAAATAAACTCACGGGTGTGACATGTCATAAGCATACCCATGAGCACGCTATTATCATTTAATAAGTATTATTCATTAGTTATTATTTAATTATTAAACTACCGAACCAAGACTGATAGGGCAAAATTGCTTAATAGAGACTAGGGAAGGGATCTTAGGAATCAACACAAGAATAGTCCGATTAAACTTTGATTCCCAAGATTCAAGTCTAAAGACTAGCTGAATAAAATCCACAAGAGAAGATCCAACCGTTTCCCATTGTTTTTGGAAAAATAGAGCATGGAAGCCATCAAAACCTGTGGGCTTATTAGGATCCATATCAAAGACTACATTTTTCACTTCTTCAGCTTGAACCGGGCATCCCAGTTTGAGCACGGCCTCGCTAGGTAATGCTGGAAAGGCTCCCCTAATCTGAATATCCACTGTTCCTGATTCCTTTTTACTATATAACTTCTCAAAGAAAACTTTAGCCATATTCTTAAGGGCATTAGGATCCAAAACCATGTTCCCATCATCGTCTCTAAGGGAGTTAACTCGAGCCTGTCTTCTCTTCGCCATAGTAGTTGCATGGTAAAATTTAGTATTACGGTCACCATGAAAGATCCATTGACACCAAGCTTGCTGATGCCAAAAAAAGATCCTCTTCACATAAAACTTGCTCTAGTTCTGATTGAAGAAAGACTTCTAGTTCCCTCAGAATGGCAGATTGTTGATTTTCAAGGGTTCTTTGGATACCCTCCATTCTTGCCAGAAGCTTGTTTTTGCATTGGAAAATATTTCCAAATTCAGTTCTGTTCCATTCCTGCAGCTTTCTAGCAAAATCCATCAAAGATCCACAGTAATCATTATGATCAGGTCTCCAATTGGTTTTTGCAAAAGATGGAAAAGTTTCGTGGGTTAACCATGCAGATTGAAATCGAAACTGACGCTGCCCTAAAGTGGAAGAAGTCTGATTACCAAAGCTGACCAATAAAGGGCGATGATCAAAATTAATAAAAGGGAGATGCAATACAGTCGTATTATGGAACAACTTCTGCCATTGATCAGAACAAAGAGCCCTATCAATCCGTGCCATCACATTACCCCTCCTCCAAGTGTATCTTGGTCCAGCAAAACCAAGATCATACAAATAAGCGCTTTAAATGCATGCTTGAAAGAGTTTATTCACCACTGGTTATACTCGAGATCCTCCTCGCTTATCTGCAATTTCAAGCTAGGCATTAAAATCTCCCCTTAGTAACCAAGCCCTAGTTATAATATGAGCAATTCTTTGAATATTCTTCCATAAGTACTTTTGGAGATGGTACTTTGGGCTTGCATAAATAGCTGTAAAGAAAAAATGTTGTCCTTCTCGCAAAATTCTGACATAGATAAACTGTCTGTGATCTGCCAAAACCGTGACTTCAGCGTCCGCCCTCCACAGTAGCCATATACCACCTGAAAAACCTTCTGTCTCCACCCTAAAAGATTGAGTAAAACACAAACTGCCAATAACTTTATCCGCCCGATATCCACTAATCCGAGTTTCGGATCAAACAACAAGGAAAGGCTTATGTAGCGGAACAAAATTCATTAGAACAAGCTTAAAGGAACAAAATTCATATGAAAATCGGTATAAGAAAATTGATGGAGACAATAAAAGAACACTCCTACGCAAGAGTGATTTTGGCACCGTCAATCTGGACACCTATAGCGTCAAAACCTGGAGTTTGTGGGACAACTTCTTCTTGAGAGTCAAGCATCATAGGTACATTGTTCATCTCATTTGAATTCTTAGTGAGATCAGCTGGTTTAGATGGTGGCACCGTATATCTATTTTGACCTGATATCATATTATTGCTCACAAAGTTTTCTATAGCACTATCCTCCCCGCATTCCATTTCGTCCTCCCTTGGTCGTGAGAAAGATTTGTCTTGATAAACATTGTCTTTATGAGTAGGGATAATTATAGCAGTGTGATCTCCTGTTACCGGCTGCATGGGATGTTTTGTTACATTAGGTTGAGAAGCATTATGGTCCCTTTCTGATCTCTCGTTAGTATCTACCCCAATAGGACTCTGCTGAAGAATTTAAGCAGCAGCCTTGGCCTTATTAGCGGCACTAGGCTTGGACTTTCCCCCACCTAACGTTTGGTCCATATTAGACTTTGCTATCCTTACTTAGACTACAAGTTGGTCCAAATCCTGTCCTTCTCTATGCTAATCAGTCGGGTATTAATAATCCCTAAAATCTCATTGTTAATTAAGATAGAGAATTCGGAGCCCTTTTGTACCGTTTGCTTATTCTCCCTAGTAGGATCATGATCCTGATTTTTCTACTTTATTGCAGCACGTCTGGTACGCCTTTGAACCTGAATCTAAGGTCCATACACTTCCTTTCTGGCCACCATGGATGGTGGAGGAG
This sequence comes from Erythroxylum squamatum, assembly GCA_025629845.1. Lineage (NCBI taxonomy): Eukaryota > Viridiplantae > Streptophyta > Magnoliopsida > Malpighiales > Erythroxylaceae > Erythroxylum > Erythroxylum squamatum. The sequence goes on from JAOTBA010000009.1 coordinate 20,332,100, forward strand.
CGTCCTTGGCAACTGCATCGTTGATAACATTTTCCTTTGCTCCTACTTTCTACTGATCTATGGCCAACAATACCACAAGAGAAGCAGATCTGGGGCAAACCTTCTTAAGCCACTTTGATCTCAGTCCCATCTATCTCCCCCGATCTTAATGGTACTGTCAAATTGTTGAATTTTTTTTTAATATAGGCAGAGTGTAGAGTCCATTAACAAGAATTGGGCTTGGGTCAACTATTGTCCAAATAATTAGAACTAGTTGTTTGGATAGTTGACCCTTACCACTTATAAATCCTTTGACATTTTCATGTCTAGGCAATATGGGACACTCTAACACTCCCCCTCAAGTGCAACTGGGGCTGGACATCCAGTTGTCACTTGAAATATACGCAGTGGTAACCGGACCGGACCGGGCCGCTGGGAATGAACATCCAGACGGACAATTGGGAAATTAATAATCCGGGCCAAACCTGCTTTGATACCATGTTGATTTTTTTTAATATAGGCAGAGTATAGAGTCCATTAACAAGAATTGGGCTTGGGTCAACTATTGTCTAAATAACTAGAACTAATTGTTTGGTTAGTTGACCCTTACCACTTATAAATCCTTTAACATTTTCATGTCTAGGCAATATGGGACACTCTAACACAAATCGACATCGACAACAACTCTAGCAAATTTTCCTCTTTGTGAGTGTTGTATGTTCTCATTGATTTTTACCGTGCAACTAATCAAGTTTCCCAAATCTTTGAGAATCAAGAGATGATAACAAGAAACAGGCAACTCAGGGAAACAAACGCAAACCACTACCCTGGAAAGTTTTCCTTGCAAGGGACGAAAGTTTGGATGCCATGGTTGCACCGAAAGTGCATCCCCCAAATTCATCCAAGGACTCTTAGTGAGAGCGTTCATATAATCTTCCTCCTCCATAAAGTTAATTAAGAAATAATCATTGTCTAGATCAATTATCTTTATAGGGCCTTCCAGTTTCCACAGATCTTTCAATCTTGTTTTTTAACATTTTGTATCCAATCAGACGACCTATCAGTTTCACCACCACGACTCTTTCCCATTGTTTGTCCAGCCGATTTCTAAAGGTGGATGAAAGTGCCAATGCAAAACCAAACTCCCCATTAACCACAGAGATATCGCCATCTTCTAATTCCACCGGTTCCTCCTCAGGCGATGCGAAATCATCCTCCTCCTTCTCCACCCGTTGTCCTGTGACCGCAACACTATAACTTGGTTTATGATGTGAGGGTGGAGGATCCTCCTCTCTATCACGTATGCTGACTTTCTTAGCCAAATGGCGTTCGTTGCCAAGAGAGTGGATTTCCCCCCTATCCGCTTTGGACCGCTTAGAGCTATCCATTAAAAAAAGAACTTTTAACAAACAAGTGGTGTGCAAAAAAAGTAGGATGGGTCTTGTAGGGTCACTAGAGTTTCAATTTTGACAAAACTGTCAAGCATAAAATTGATTACCGATTTGGCGTCTAAGCATATAATTGGTCGAGTCATGATAGTGCCCGATTTGGTTCACGTCCATACCCCTTTTCTGGCATCATCTTTTCATTCTACTTATATCCTATCCACCGACATTGTTTTCAGAACTCAAAGCAACATGAACTCTACTCCAGAAGAAGCTCACCTGAACCAAGTCGAGGAAGGAAAAGACGAGATCATTGGATATGCTATGCAACTTACACTTGGATCTGTACTGGCTATGACACTAAAAGCAGCAATCGAGCTTGGTATTTTCGAGATTATAGCTCGAGAGGGTTCGGACGCTAAGCTCTCGGCTTCAGACATTGCAGCCAAGATTTCCACGCAAAACCCTGATGCATCCTTGATGTTAGACCGTATTCTGAGGCTTTTGGCTAGCCACCAAGTGCTTGGTTGCACCAGTGTGGATGGCCTGACAAGGTTCTACAGCCTTACACCAGTAGCTAAATACTTTGTCGGTGACCAAGATGATCTGTCGTTTGCTCCCCACATGGAACTTGTTCAAGGCAAGGTTCTTCTGGCTAGCTGGTTAGTTTTTGTAAAAACCTGCCTTGTATCTCAGAAGGTTTTAAATTGTGTTCTTGACTAGTTGTGGTGTTGCGATTTTTTTGAATTATTCTTATCATTTTGTGTTTTACATTCATAATTATACATGCATAATAGTTTACAACTAAAATGTCACCTACTCGATTGCCTTAGTCCAAAACTATATATATATAAATAATATATATATATATATATATATATATATATGATTTTTATAAATAATAATAATTTAAATTTAAATTTAAATTTAAATAAGAAATTTAAATTGATATATGATTTCATCAATTAATAAGATGTATTACCTTTTTAAAGTTTCTTATATGACTTTAAATTTTAATTGATATTATAAATTAATAGCATACTAAAACAATAAGTCTATATAATTCGCTTATAATATAAATTAATATTTACTAAAAATAATTCATATCTTATGGATCTCTTTTTAGAAAATTATGCCATACAAGAAGTGATTGGCGCAATATTTGTAATTAAAGTCATTCACGTTTGTATATTTTAAATAAAGTGATTTTGTAGATTTCAAAAAATTCGTTTAGGAATCTTTTGAAATTACAAGAAATAAAAAATATGAAACTTTTTTATCTTAATTCTTTTATTCAAATTGCTTTGTGGCAAGAGAGAAATTAGGTTGTAAATTATAAATAATCCTGTTGCAAATACTATTTTTAAATTAATGCATAAAAATTTAATAATTTGTACTGTTTAAAATGACCATCTTTTTCTCTAATTAAGTCAACCAAAAGATAATATATATATAACTCGAGTGTATTTGATATTATACCTTGACTAGTAAAAAGATCTCACTGCTGCAGTTCTTTTTGTGTGCATAATGATTCATATGTCATGATTCATCTTTGGACACCTTTCAGATGGAAAGCTACTGTAACTATAAAATATAAGTAGACTTCTTATTTGTTTATATAAATTTGAATATATTTGATTGAATAAATGCAGTTATAATGGACTTACATCTTTGATTAATTTAATATATATTATTTAGTGGGTTAATTTCATATTAACTTGATTACGTTGATAATATAATAAACATTTATTTGATTATGTGTACCATTCATTTGTAAGTAATTTAGATTAATTTATAAGCAATTTATTATAATGATAAAATACAAATAATTTTTGCTAATTAAATATTTATTCCTTTGAATTAGAATATACTTTATAAGAATAAATTATTAACATATCAGTTAATTGATATATCTTTAAATTAGTAAATTTTAATTGATCTTAATGCTATTAATTAATAAACATTTCACTATATTGTCTTTTCTATTAAAAATATAAGATACAATTTAATTTTTCGTTTTTAGGTTTGAATTGAAAAATGCAGTTGTAGAAGGAGGAATTCCATTTAGTAGGACTTACGGAATGGATGTCTTTGAATATACTGCCTTAGACCCTCGGTTCAACCAAATTTTCAACAGTGCAATGTTCAAATCCACTTCTTTAGTTGCCAAAAGTATCCTGGAATCATACAAAGGATTTGAGCATTTGAAGCAGCTGGTTGATGTGGGTGGTGGCTTAGGACATACAATCCATGCAATAACTTCCAAATATCCTCACATCAAGGGTATCAATTTTGACTTACCTCATGTTATAGAAGAAGCTCCGACCTACGCTGGTATGATTGTTTCTTTTTCAAGTACTTGTGTTAATGTCCAGTTTTTTAGTCACTAAATCATCGAAGTACAACTTACGCCTGAAGATTCAATAAAATGAGACATCTTTGCGCAATAATCTACGTGCCTGGGTATATCTAACACTCAAGTTTATGCCTGTCCTAGGTGTCGAACATGTTGGAGGAGATATGTTTCAAAGTGTTCCGAATGGAGATGCTATTTTCATGAAGGTGAAAAACACTGTTACTACTATTTTCAAGTTGTTAACAACTTAGAAGTAGAAAATCAACTAAGTAACCATCCTTGGCAGTGGATACTTCATAATTGGACCGACGATCAGTGCCTGAAGTTGTTGCAAAATTGCTACAAAGCCATCCCTAAAAATGGAAAGGTTATTGTCGTTGAAGGTATTTTACCAGTTGTGCCTGAAGCTAGTGCTAATGACAAATTTATGGCTCAACTGGATGTGCATATGATGACACAAAGTCCAGGAGGAAAAGAGCGAGCCAAACAAGAATTCTTGTCCTTGGCAACTGGAGCTGGATTCTCAGGCATTGATTTCAAATGCTTTGTCTCTAACTATTGGGTTATGGAGTTCTTCAAGTAGATTGTTTTACTCACATAAATTCCGTTAAGAAGTGATCTCTATTTTTATTCAATAAAGAATTAACTTATGAGAACATTCAGTGATAAATGCACCTAGATTTACTCAATTTAGTAATGTCTTTTTCTTAAGCACTAACTAATTTTAAAACATAATTTCCCTTTTTCAATGTTCTTTTCTTTATTACTATTTATTAATTTCAAAACATAATCTCCATTTTCTTTGTTACCCACTACATCAAAAAACTCCTTTGGTGACGAACTGAGAATCGTTGCAAAAAGATAGCTGTTAGCGCTAACTATATTTTCGTCGCAGAAAGTAAATCTTTTTGCGACGTCTTAAATCATCGCTAAATAAATGTTTTTTGCAACAATTTTTGAGAATCGTCGCAAACTGATTAACATTTAGTGACGACTGGCTTAGTTGGTCACTAGTACTAGAACCTTATATGACAATTTGTATCATTCATTGCTAAAAGTTCTACTTTGGGCGACAAAATTTTAAATCGTCGTTAAAAGTTAGAAATTTGCGACGAATTTTTAAATTTTCACCAATAGTGATTTTATATCTTATGTATTCCATAGGAAAATTTTGATGAATTTTTGTGTGCGATAGTATTCTTAAAAATAATAATGTTAAAATGATAAATTTTTAATGATATATGTGCTTAATAATCCTAAGGTTAATTATAATTGACATTTATGTGATTTTTCATATATTTTCATTTGCCTTCTTTATAAATTTGTTTAAATAGCTAACACAACCAAGCTCTATAAATTTGTTTATTTTTATTTATTTATACACAAATGATTCTTTAATGATGCCCTATTGTACATAGTACTACACCTCTGTTCATATATACAAAAAGAATGGAACATTTAAAAATTGTAAAATGTTTTCAAAGTTTTAAATATATTGTTGAAAAACACATGCTCGGTAGGTAATTTTAAATTTAAAAAGTAAATATTTTTTATACATAAAAAGATAAACATATGTAAAATTTTAATATTAATAAGATCATAATATCATAATTTTAAGTTTACTACTATTCTTAATCATTAATATTTATTGACAATAAAATAATAGTACATATAACTATTGAAATATGTTAAGCAACATAGTATAATAATATATGGTCTATAAGTACTACAAGATGTTAATTAGAAGTTTAACAATTCTTACAGACAAAATAATAAATAAAGTTTCACGCCTAATATTCTATTGAAAAGGAAAAGTAATAATTATTTTTTTGATTCCAAGTGACATTAGAGTTGGTAGAAAAGGTAAAGCGGTTTCTAATGTCAGGATTACCAAGAAGGCTCCTTACACATTCCAAGCCATCAATTGAAACAGTTAAAGATCTTCCCTTATAGTTTGGTAAATTGACACCCTCTTCTAACAAATTCTTTACTTTAACTAAATTTGCAGAAGATAAAGTGAATGATTTCCCAGATGCAGATGCATGATTGTATTAGATGAACCGCATGTAGCATGCATTTCAGTTAATGAGCAAACAATATAGAACAATCAAAGCTAAATCAAACGTTATTAGGAACCCAAATTCAAGCACATGCATACCTAATTGATAGACTCCACCATCGTCACAATGGGCAGGCATAGTTTTTGCAAGAGACCATTGCTCTAAAATAACCAATTTCCTTAATACTGTACGCACCATTGGGACATCACCACCTCCTCCATTTCCATCTATTTTATCTTGAAGATTTAAGGAAGCTTATCACAAACATATAGCATATAAATCAGATGTTCATATAATAGCTTCATAACGGAAAATGAGATATAGACAATAAAGAAAGATAGGTATCTCGGATGATGCTAAAAACCTTGAAGGTGAAGATTGGTTATGGAAGGCAAGGGGTGATTAGTGTTTGATGAGGAGATTTGTTCTGCATCGATTTGTTCTTTATTTGGGAGAATTTTGTCACATTCCTCCCAACAGAACCCATTTGTTCCATTGAAAACTAGTCGCCATGTCGACATTCCACGATGAATTAACGTTAACAATTTTATTCTAAAAAAGTCAATGGAATACTTGTTATTTAAATGTTCCAACATTCTAGTAATGTTAATTTTATGATTTATCAAGTGAGACTACTTCCTATGATAAGGTTAAGAATGTTAAATGTGTATGCACTATGTTTGGGGGATGCATTAACATCCCTTGTAGCTCCGAAATATGATTGCTTCTATGTATATAAACATCCCTTGCAGAATCCTCCAATGTAAATAGTTGTGTAATTGTGATACAACTTTAATTTATCTTAATAATTATTTTGTTAGTTTTTAGGTCTCCATTATATATATGTTTTCATAAAATATATATTTAAAAAATTCAAATGTGTGTAGGGTAAAAAATTTGGTTGATAAAGCAAACACACACAAGAGGAGGGTGAATTCTGTGTGACTTACAAAAATTTGCAAGTTACTATCAATTCGTATAAATGATAAGAACCTGCTAAATAACAAAAAAATATGTAAATAGAAGGAGCCTGTTAAAGTTTAAAATGAAAGGAGTCTGTTAATGTTTAAAAAGTGAAAAGAGCCTGTTGATGTTAAAAAAAAATAAAAGGAGCCTATTAACGTTTAAAACGAAAGGAGTTTGTTAATAAAAATGAAAGGAGCCTGTGAACGAAAGGAGCCTATTAAAAAGAAACCTCTTGCAATGTTAAAAATGAAGTAGCTTATTATAAATTTGAAGGTGCCTCTTGCAAAATGAAAACACACGATCTATAATGAAGAACTTTAAAAATTTATATTTGTTCGGCTTATAACGAAGCCTACGTCCAGTCCTCAAGTATCTAACTTGAGTAGTTCATTATAAAAACTCCAAATAGTAATTTTTTTACGAGCCACTCCATGCTCATAAGTATATATTTTTCAAAGTTCTTCAACCTTTCACACTCGTAGTGTTTAATAAGCCTCTACAAGCTTTCAGAAAAAAATGTATAAATTGCTTAATGTAAGCTTCAAAAAATATTAGTCTCTCTCAAAAGAGTGTTTTCACTTTCTAAGGCATAACGTGTTTGATATTGATATGACTTTCAAGAATATTGATGCTGCTGAAGTATTTCAAAAATCTGACTTCTTCATAGATGCAGTGGCTCTTCTTTAAATAGACATTTTCTTCAACTAGTTATTGCTTCATTTTTTTTATTTTTTGACTTTGTATCTAACGAATCTTTGATATCATCTTTGCTGGAATTTTTCAATATTCAAACGTTAAAACAAAAGTTTTGACAAAATATCGGAGCTAATAGCTCAAATTATGTGATTAGAAAGATCCTTCCAAATATTGTGGAATCATTTCTAATAAGGTAAGCTCATTAAGAAGGTTCCTACAAGAAAGGAAGCATTTATCCTATGATATCATTTCCTTGTAAGAATTATCTCGTTACTTATACAATGAAATAAAACCAATTTAAATTTTGAAATATTATATAAGTTATCATCAAAATCATTAATAATAAACCTTTAGCTAACAGTCTCCCCCTTTTTGATGATGTCAATCAATAATAGATGTATTTTCAAATTCAAATAACAATAAAGGATTTCGAGCAATACATGTGGACTTTATATGTTCTTACTTATAGTCACGATTAGAAGGAGCCTTTTTTACAACCTCTAAAGAAAGGAGCCTATCATTTGTACCAGATTTAAACTTCACAAATTCAGTTCAACAATATTTCAACAGTTACCAAAAATATAAAGCATGTATCACAAATATATCATCAAAAGCAAGTATATCATTAACTCTCCCCTTTTGTCATTATCAAAAAATAGGCGCGAAATAACTAAAAATTAAAAAAACAAGAATATAAAAATAAACTAAGTAAAAATAATGACAAAGTTATTGAAGAGATTAAAAAAAAATTCAAAGCATAATCTATATGTCAAGAATTTGATTCTCCATACTGTCGATCTGCCCACTCATTTGATATTGATTAAAGCGAATGTCCCTCAATTGTTGAAGGATCAGATAACTTGTGCTCTGGAGTGTGATAGGGGCTAATTTTTGTAGGGCAGGACCCAAGAGATCTACTACTCTTTCTATTTTCTTCTCCACCCACACATTTCTTTCAGATTATATCTGAAATTGTAGGGAATAGATGAATGGAACTTTACGGGTTCATACCAATCCAGATTGTCAAAAGATACTCCATAATAGGGAAAAATCTTGGTTAATAGCATCCCATACGACAGACCACCAATGGTATTCTTATAACTTCCATTGTCCACTATAAATCGTAGGATCATTACTGGAAGGTTCATCTTATTGTCCCTCAAAAGATTATACACTACATATGTGTCCAAAAGACTACATCTTTCCACTGAACTAATACTTAGAAAAATTGAAGTAATAGATGTTGATGCAAGGCATCGTGGTAATAAGTCCAAATGTCTACCCCAGGGTCTCCCTTCATAGGCATTCTCAGTGTGCAAGCAGATAAAGTTCACAACTTCTCCTAAAGCAAGATCAGTAATGTCCCACTTATGACAAGGAATGTCATTTAGGAATGTCATTTCTGCCTATGGGAATCACATTCAATATGTTTCTCAAGATTTCCCCAGTAATCAAGATCTCACACTCACGTAGCCAAGAGATGATTGTCAACTTCCCATCAATTTCATCTTTTCTCATATGTGTGTAAAATGATCTAACTAAATCATCACACACTGTCTTATTCAAATTCAAAAAAATTTCCCAACCAATAGCAAGAAAATGAGAAGAGATGGGAATACCGATGTCATTGAACAAGAGAGGAGGCAAAATGCATCTAGCAGCCACCTTTCGCTTCTTGTAATGCATTTTGTATGGTGTTTCAGCTTCCATTGACTAAAACAGTTTGAACGATGCTAAAGACTCTCCTTTCTTATGTTTCTTCAATTTTTACTTTTTAGCTTTTGGAATTTCTTCAAAAAAGGCTTTATCATAACATTGTTCAACCCTAGCAATGGGGTCCTCAATCTTCTCTTCAACCATAGGCGCTTTGCCTTTTCTTATTTCTTCCCTTTTTCTATTTTTGAGACTCTTCTTATTCCCTCTATTTAGTGCAACGACTTTTTTCTTCCTTAACAACTTTCTCAGCTTGCTTTGCAAGACATCCTCTAGTTTATGGATGTCTTATTAAATGGACTAGTTCTTCATCTGAACCATCATCACTAACAATCCAGTGTACTTCAAGCAATTTCTTACCCATAGAATCATGTTGAGGAGTAGCAGATGATGGTGCAAAGTGTAACACCCACATACCCCCTAGAAGGATATATGGACGCCACACAAAACAGTACAAACAAACCAAAGCATACAAAATCTTCCCTAAAACATTTCAGGCAAACATACATGATATTACATTGAACTTAATACAAACTTGTTTCAAATCCCAATACAAAGTGAGATATAGTTATTACAAACTTACAAACACATTCACATTTATACATAGCATATACAAACCAAAATCAAACTCAAAATTACATATATGATTAAAACAAATCTTAGACTCCTCTGGCCATTGTGGTTGACTTGTCCTAGTCTTTACAAACTTCTCTCAAAACCTACACGGGGCAAATCCATCGTGCTAAGCATATAGCTTAGTGGGTAATAACTAAACTATGCATAAACTAACAATTAATCATACTGAATCAAGTTATAAAATAAGCATTCATTAAAAGTTTTGTCTTAAGAAACAATTTAGACATCATGAATTTTCAAAATAGTTTACATAGATAACATAACTAAGTATCAGAAGAAGGCATAACCCCTTCAGATAAGAACATAATTTTGCTTATATCAAAATAAAACATATTTCAGAATACAAAACCAGATGACTATTAATCCATCAACAGAAGTGGGTAACGAGACTTATACAAGAGATGTCATAATTGGTATCATAAAACATGAGAGACTTACGTCTCAATAACAAGAGACACTGAAGTGTCAGTGACAGGAGACACCGAAGTGTCATAGGAGCAGCTACATACCCTTCTAGGCATGCCTATTTACCCACAATTAGTACTTAACATATTCACAAACAGAACAAGTTCATACATTCAACAACACAGACATTCCCAATTCAATACACACATATAGCATAAGTCAAATCAGTTCAGTATTAGACAGAACAAATGAAGATGAAACTATCTTAAATTACTCACAATTGTTCTCTTAAGCCTATTGTCTTGACGTTCTGACAATATCCAGAAGTGGTCGCGCTACCTGCTCTCCTATATACATTAAAACAATTTCACATTACTATACTGCTTACGTAATTAAGTAAACACATGTATAAATGTATCATGTATCTTGTATGTACAATGACAAATTCTCTGGTATATTTCTGTAACAAATTGATGTTCATATCAATTGTACTCCAATTGTGTCAAAATTCACACACTCAATTACTATTCCAACTTTTGCTGGAAGCACCTCATTCAGGTTAACTTTGAATAACCAATAAGATCAAGAAAATGACGTATTTTTGTAACACTTTCTTCTAGAAAATTGTTACTCTGTGTCGTAAGTTTTAAATGATACCAAGATCATACAATTTGGTTTATTATTCAATGAGTTACACTTAAAATACCACAGACTGTGAACATTTGAAATTTTGGCTAATGCATGATCATGAATTCAAGTTGTACACCTCATAACTCTCAATTAAAATATCCAAAAATTACAAACTTTTTACCAATCAAAAGATAAGAGAATAAACTATAACTTTTAGGAAGACATCTTTGTTTGATTCGGCCTACATAAATATAGTTTATTCAATAACAACAGGACATGATTTATGTCCCTGGTAGTGCTACAGCTGAAGCCAATACTCACTTTCAAGATAAATTTCAAGATCCTTAAGGACAGAATTCAAATTCAATTTCTTCTTTACATTTGTAGCCAAATGTTTCTAGTTTATTTTCAATAAAAAATTATCTCATTTGGAGCTCTATGGATCAAGTTATAATCAAAATACCGAAACATGTTCACTATATTATCTCCAGTTTATAATATTCCAGTACATACCCTCATTTGAGTCAATCAATATTTTTCTAATCAATTCAGATGGCTCTAAATTTTTATTGAGAGAAAGAACAATGCCTCAGGAGTCTATTGTTTTAGGTCCCAAGTCATTTGGAGATCTTCAAGTTAAGTAATGGCCAAATAACCAATGTCTGTATAGTGAAACCTATTCAGTGAAACTACTACAATTAACTCACAACTTACACCTTCAACACCCCCTTCACCAAAATTCATGAATTCCACTTCAATTGCACCTTATTAATGCCTCAATTACACAACAATTTTCTTCTCAGAACCAATTCCAAAATCATCTAATAAATAGCTTACAATCCTTATCTTCCATACATTAAAACCAAAACAACATATGCCAAACCCGAATTATTTTTCCAACACCTAATGTTCAACATCATAACCCATATTTTTGGCCAATTTAGGTATCATAAAACTTATATGAATACATGCTATCAAGTGTAGAAATCCCTTACCTCTTTAGCTTCAAAGAACCAGCTAAATCAAGCTTCTAAACAACTAGCACACATTTAAGTTTAATGTGCAACTTTCAGCATCTATGAGGTAATAATACATAGAATCACAAGACCTATGTCTTCATGAAATAACTTACAAAGCTTCCAAAAGTTGATAATCCAAACTCCAGCAAAAGTCCAGAAGTCAGAGAGAAGATGGGAGGTTTCGTGGAGAGAAGAAAGCAAAGTGAAAAAAAATAACAAAACAGAAAAGTTTCCAGCAGAAACTTGCTTCATCACCACTTAGGTGTTACTCCCTCCATAAGGCATATGTCTTCTTGCATGTGTCACATATGTCCTGCACTTAAGCTACCATTTGTCACACTTCCATTACACCATGTGTCACTTAATGAATGCTGCCAAATGCCATAATTTAATTAGGCCACTTGTCACTTTATTAACTATGCCATTTGTCTATGTATCAACTATGCCAAATGTCACTAATTCATAGGCTTAATCATTCCAATTTTCATATACCAATTTATCTTGCCACTTGAAAATTTTCCTAATCTAAATATATATTTAAATACCTCAATTCTATAATGGTATCAATTAATTCCAATTTACTCACTATAGTCCACTTGATCAAAAATTTAAGTCATAAGTTTTTCATATTCTAATCAAAACAAAATTGTTGGACCCCATTTTCGAAGTCCAACATTCGGAATCATAAAAGCATGGAGGACTCATTTCTTATAACTTACTGAGCATAATTGGGGAACTTCCATTTGGAATTTCAGACAGGCTTCTTCAGAACATTTGTTTCCTATTGTCTTTCGTTTCTAACGACACTAAAAACGCTCAATTTGGTTCAGAAATAAAGTAGTTATGGCCAAATCACTTTTGGGCTAAAATTAAACCAAGACTGAATACTACACCTGAATTCACTCCACAAATTGAAAGTCTTAGGACCTAAATTGAAATTCAATTCCTTCAGATACGTTGTAGCTCCATGTCTCTAGTTTAATTTGAAACAAAAATCAACGCAATCGGAGCTCTACAGATCAAGATATCCCCAAAATTTTGAAGCATGTTCTGAAAAATATCCAACTCGTACTCATATAACCGATCCTCCCACTTTGATTCAATCCATCTTTTTCTAATTAATATCAAAAGCTATAAATTTTTATGAAGAGGTAGCAGAATGTCTTAGGAATCCAACGCTTCAAAAATCAGGTCAATTGGAGGTCGGACGAAAAAGTTATGGCTAAAAGAGTGGAGAGAGGTAGGGTCAGAGAAAATCGGCCACGTCGCACTCGCGAGCGTACCTCGCTCGCCCTCGCGAGGCGCAGAGGTGAGCGCAGTGCTTGCTGCCTCCTGGGTCTCTCTCTCTCTCCGACATCCTAACTTCCAAATTTCATAACTTTTGACCCAGAACTCCAAAATTTGCAAATTTGGTATCAATGGAAAGCTAAAAAAAAGATCTACAACTTCCATGAAGGACTTAAAATAATTTTGGTCTCTAAAGGGGTCAAAAGTCCACGACAAAGTGACTGTCCGACAATTTCATCCAAAACAGTATCATAACTTATAAAAATCATATCTTTCTACTCCATTGTCCAAAAATATCATACTTTATACCAACGGAAAGATAAAAAGATAATCTACAACTTTTATGAAGAACTTAAAAGCAATTTCTGCCTCTATAAGGGTCAAAATTTCAATCAAAGTAGCTATCTAGAAAGTTCACCCTAAACAACTTCCAAACTTCAAATGATCATAACTTCCAGCCCCGATATCAAAAAATGTCATACTTTATAGCGTTAGAAAGCTGGAAAGATAAGCTACAACTTTCATTAAGACAACTTTGGCTAATTCTATCTAGATCAATACATTTTTTCCATTGAATTTTTTTGAACACCATTCCTACACCTAGGATGGTTTACCAACACAATATCTTCTCATATTCACCCACTACCAAGTACC
>JAOTBA010000009.1:20354140-20371195 GCA_025629845.1 Erythroxylum squamatum
GGTAAAGAAACTAATGGTGAGCTACGTTGAGTAAGAAAAGTCATGAAATAGTAATGCCACCACTATTTATTTTTAAAAGTAATTTGATAGGCACGGTATGGTATCAATTCTAATGGTTGGCTTGTTTTCATTATAAAAGTTTTCAAAAAACTTATTGCCACCACTATTTACTAGTTAAGGTAAAAGGAAAAAAGAAAATGGAAACTTTTATATGATGGGTTAATTTTGAAAACGCCTTTCGAAATAGTATTTCAGAAAAATTGAAATTGTGTTTTACGAGATGTTATTTAAGTACCAATTGTTATAATGCACGAATGAATTGTTATAACAAGTATTTTACCATGAGCTTTACTACTGTATAGGAATATTTCAGTTATGTTGTTATGAAAAGTTTAAATTTTTAGTAAACTGATTAACACTCACTGACCTGGGTTAGCTCACCATTATTTTTATGATTTTAAACAAACCAACCCAAGTATGCATACAGGTGTTGCAGTAATTAAAACTATGTCGCAGGATTAGTTGTATTGTCGAATGTTGCTATGTTTGTCTTATCTTTCTTATGTATTTGTTTGCCTGAAATTGGCTTAGTTGCTTGAATATATGTTGTAAAGTATTTTTGGATAGGGTTTAAAAGTGTGATCTTGTAAACATCTTTGGGATTGTAAATCTCTTTTTCTTAGTGAACTACGAGGGCTTTGATCCCTAATGATGCTTTTAAAATGTTGAGAATTGTATATTGGTGATTGCTTGTGGTGTGGACCTAAGGTCCCATTCCAGAAGTTGAGATAATATATGAAATATTATAAATGTTTTAAAATGTGTTATATAGGTTTTTGAAAATTTTGGGAAGGTCAAAATACAGTCGTTGTCCTGCCAAAATTTTTAGTAAAATAATTGGAAAAAAATCCCACTATTTTTCGCACTTTTATCCTTTAAAGTATAAAAACTTTTTAATAGTTGAATAGCTTGGCTTTGCGGGAAACCTTCTGTTGAGTTAGATATCGATTGAAGGGCTATCATGGGGTCATCGAGAGGGCCCCACTTAAGTTTTGAAAGGGAATTTCAGGATGGGTCCTTTCATATCTAGCAGCCCAATAACAAATGTAATTTTCGATTAAGTGCATACTTGAATATACATTAGGCTACCATTATACCAAAATAATGTACTCTTCATAGCCTCTCATTCTGTATCATATTTTGGACATTGTGGTAAAGATAATCTCTCACCATGAGAGATATGTGTTGTAATAGGTTTACGATCAGCTGTATTAAACCTTTGTAATACTTTCTCAATTTATGTCCTCTACAAGAGACTCAATAAGTGTTGAGAATTATCTCGATGAATCTAAATACCTAGGACATAAGATGTCTCACCAAGGTCCTTCATGTCAAAATGTTTGGCCAAAATCTACTTAACCTCATGCAGTATGGTCAAGTCATTTTATGCGAGCAAGATATCATCCATATATAAAAGTAGAAAGATAACCTTACTCCCCCTAACCTTGTAATATAAACATCTTTCAACTTTATTTTTCACAAATCCAAATTAGATAACAACCTCATCAAACTTTAGGTACCATTGTTTGGAGACTTGTTTTAAACCATATATGGATTTTCTCAGGTTATAAACCATGTTAGCTTTGTCTTCATCCTGAAATCCTTTATGTTGTTCCATATAGACCTCTTCATAAAGGTCTCCACTTAGGAAAGCAGTTTTGATATCCATATGATGTAACTCCATATCATAACGAGACACTATTGTCATAATCACTTTAAATGCATTCGTAGAGGATGCAGTAGACAAGATAACATTAAAGTTAATCCCTTCTGTGAACCCTCTAGTAATCAATAGGGTTTTAAACTAATTAACTTTACCCTGATAGTCCTTTTGGTCTTGTAAATCCATTTACAACTGATAGGTTTTGCAGCAATAAGGTAAGTCCATAAGCTCCCATACCTTATTATGCTTCATGGATTGCATCTTAACATAAATCCGCAAAAGGTTTAGAAATAGCTTTTGTAAAAGTTATTGGATCTATTACATATGGAATATTATAATCTTGTTCACCTAGATAGACTAGGTAGTGAAATGAGATAGCAGATCTTCTCACTCTAGTGGATCTTCTTAATTGAATTGGTTCAATATGTTCTTGTACCTTAAGAACCTCAATTTTTACATGTATGGGTTCCTATCCTTGTACTGTATAGTACTGAGATCTTGATCTACTAGTTCTGACTATATAAGTGATGGATATGAAATAATTATAGTATCCACCCTTCTATCATTTGACGGGTGAGAATGACCATCCTCATCAAGATGATATGGACCATCCTCATCATAGAGATTTTGCTTTAGAAACTTAGTTGTTTTTAATTCCACTATTCTAGATCTTCCACCTCTATAGTAAAATCTATATTCCTTAGACTGGTGATATCTAACAAAATTACTAGTGGAACAAGAAGCTTCATAAGGATTATATAAATGTACCTTAGCATGGTAGCCCTGTACACGAAGATGAGTAAGGCTAGGATTCCATCCCTTCCAGATTTCAAAAGATGTTTTTGAAACTGACTTGTTTGGGACTTTTTAAGTATATATAATGTAACATCCCGTTACCCATGTTAAAGCTAGAATAGTAACTTATGAGAAATTTCTAAGAAAGTTAGGAAAATGCACGTCATGCATAAATTAATTGTGACATACACACTTTTCTTGCACATTCATATGATTGTACATGCATTCATTGGCATTTTTGGGTAAATTGGTTTATAAATGAAAATTGTGGATTAAATTGGAGTGATTAAAATGTGATTTGACAATTTTGGTTTATTTTGGGTATTTTGGAATTTTTGGTAAATTTTGGAAAAATATTAAAATTTGGACCAATCTTAGTGTGACAAGTGGACTAATTTAATATTGACAAATGACTTGCATGTGTGGTGACATGTGGTAGTCTTAATTGGATGACACGTGAATTACATGTAAAGTATACACGTGGTTTAGGAAGGAAAGTTTTGCAGCTGGAGTTTTGTTCTTCGTTGGCTTTATTTTACACCGAAAATATCAAGTTGTTTATGGTTGTGTATTTGACTTCTTCAAAGCAAATTTTATGCTTGTTTATCCTTCATCCACTGCAATCACTATTGGAACTATTGATGATTCAAGTAAGTAAATTTAATGATGCTTTACTGTGTAAAGAAATGCATGCATGTGAGGTTAGAGAAGTGTAGTTGCGGTGATGAAAGAATTAAATGATGGATTTGTGAAATAGGGAATCATTCAGAAAAGTATGAAATAGGTTCTGTTGTTATATTGAAATGGATATACAAAAGTGCTGGAAATTTGTGTAAAAATACATACTCTGTTTTGGTTTAGAGAAAGTTGAATATGGTGATTTGTACTATTCATGCATGAAATTGTGGAGTGCTTCTAGAGATGGTTTTAAATTAGGCTAATGAATCTAAATGAAGATGTGGTGAAGTCGTGATATGGAGTTGATGAATTGATAAGTTGTTTTGATAAAATGAAAGAGTAAAAATGGAACAATACATCAGATGAAAGTAGACAGAGAAATAAAATGCAGAAATTGAAAGTTGCATGTATGAGAGTCAAATTTTGATGTTTAAGTGTGAATCATGGATTTCTGCTTTGTTTTGTGTTGATGAATTGAAAATAAGTTAATTGATGAGAGATTGAGCTTTGAAAATTTTACAGTAGAGAGAGAGGTAAAATAGTTGGAGTTTCGCGCTGGAAAAATTAGGAAAACGAGTCTTATGTGAAAGCTCACCGCGGCCAGCTCTCTTTGGATCGTTGCGGCCAACTTTTGAGAATTCCTGAGAAATTTTTGTTTCTAGAAAAGTTCACCACGGCGAAGTCTTGTACTGTACAACTCGAACATGCTTCGGTATTTTGACCATATCTTTCTCTGTAGTTATCTAAATGGGATGATTTTTTATTTGGAGTAAACTAGAGACATAGAGAAACAAATAGTTTGAAGAAATCGAGTTTTAATTATGTTAATTATGTCTCTAAGAATTTCAATTTCTGATTGGAAGTTGAGATAAGAATTCTATTGAAGCTTAAGAACATTCTAAAATATTTTGAGTATAACTTTCAGTATACTGAATCAAATTGAATGATTTGGGTATCATTAGAAACTTAAGACATTGGAGAACAACTTTCTAGAAGGAAGTGTTGCCTAATTTTGCCATTTACCTTATCATATTAATTATGCAAAGTTGACCTGTAAGTATGTTAGAAAATCTGAAGTGTTCAATTAGGTTATGAAATTATTTTCACATTGTTTTATTATGATCCAAATTATAAGTACAAATGATATTAATGAGGGCTTTGATATCTGATCGATTTGATGATAAGAATCATAATAAGATACCCGAAATTGTCATTGAACATGCATTGTGCATATTTTATTTAAGTACATATGCATAAAGGAATATGTATCCAATTGTGCAAAAAGTGATAATTGTAAATGTATTGTGTATGTTATAGAGGAGCACATCAGACACATGTCGGACATTGCCGGACCATCCAGGAAATAGCTTCTTGGAGCATACTATAAGTCAACCTAGATGAATTTTCTAGGATTGATTTGATTTGATTTGATTTATTAAGATTCCAATTATTGACCTATTGCGATTTGTTTCTGAATTCCGGACTTGAAGTCCGAGGTGTATATATTTGGGACTGTATTAGAAGTGCTCTGATTTGTTTGATAATTCTGATTGTATTATGCTATATGAATTCTCAACGAAAGTTGAATGCCAGACTTAGGTCCGATGATTATGAAATTCTGACTGTGCTTTATAAATGATTGTGATACATGGTAAATCCTGAATTGATGCATTTCATAAAATGCATGCTCAGATAAACGCGTTATGACCAGAGTAGCCAGTATGAAAGCACTTGCACGTAGAGCTTTGCTCCGTGATATAGGATTCTGTATGTAGAGCTATGCTCCGTGATTTATGTTTTTGACTGAGCCCAATGGGCTAGTATTTGTATATGTGCTAGGCACTCGGTCACAACAATAATAATGAATGTAGAGTCCTATATGCATCTGTATTTGTTTATATATATGATCTAATTTGCAATAACTAAATGATGTGCCATAACAGTGTGAGTATTTGGAATATACATGTTCTGTATGAATAATTGCGAAATATGTGATTTGTGTATGTGAATCCGGTGAAATCATCAATAATGGTTCACTCATTGAGTTCGCAAAACTCATAAAAATTGCAACATGATCTTTCAGGTACGAGATAGGAGACTTAGTGTTTATTCTGATTAGAAGAACATTTTGGACTAAGTTATGGCTCAAAGGTCTGTCAGCTGACGTCAGAGAGTTATAGCTTTTATTTTGTAGTTTTTTCTAGAACCTGTATGAGGTTTTGTAAATATTTGTCTAATGGAAACAGTGTAAACTTTGTGAATGAATGGTTTTAAAATTTGTTGACTTTTAAATGATGTTAGATGATGCCATGTGTAAGTTGGATTTGTTTTTACTCTAACATACTATTATCATAGGATATGTAATTGAATGTTCCTGAATGTTTGGGTATGTACCCTATGGTAGTGGATGTTGCAGTTAATCAGCTAGCTTTCCTGCACATCCGAAAGTTGATTAGAAATAATAAGAGGTAATGTGTCTTGCTCACCTAAAAAGATGTACTTCAAATGACTAGGTAGGCTCTTTAATTCCAATGTTGGTGGGCTAATTAATGATGGCAACATTTTGTCCAAACCTCTGGGCATTCCACGAACATGAGTTATTGGGAGAGTTGTTCTATGGTTTCTATGTTACACATTAACATCTCCTTTTTGTTGCTGGGCACCACCGATTCATCACTTCCTTGCCACGTTGATGTATCTTCCCTTTGTTCACTAGATAATGTCGATTCCTCACTTCCTTGCCATTGTGATGCATTTTCCTCTTCAAGGATTATTCCAAGCCCATCTTTGTCTTCCTCAATCCAATTTTCCTGTACCCATGTATCAATAAAATCCATAGAAACAATAGATTGTTCATCATCTAGAATTTTCATGGTATTATATATATTGAACTTAATTAATTCACCATCAAATTCCATAGTTAATGATCCATCATGAACATCTATTTTTGTTCTAGTCGCTTTCAAAAATGGCCTTCCGAATAAAATTGGAGTGGAAGAAGATGCATCATAGTACCCATCTGTAAGATATAAAAATCAGCCGAAAAAAGCATGCTCCTTACTTGAACCAAGATATCTTTTAACACACCCTTCGGATAAGCATTTGAGTGATCCGCTAATTGAATGACTACATTAGTTTCTTTAAGAAGTCCAACATTTAAAGATTTATGCACATCATATGGCATGACATTTATGGATGCACCTAAATCTAACATAGCTCTTTCAATCCGCAAATCACCAATTTGGCATGGGATAGTAAACATACCAGGATCTTGAAATTTTCGTGGCGGCTTTTTCTTTTGCAAAATTGCTGAAACGTTCTCTCCCAAATGCACTTTTCATCAAATTTTAATTTCCTCTACGAAGTACAAAGCTACTTAAGGAATTTAGCATACCATGGAATCTGTTTAATTGCATCAAGGAGAGGAATATTTACCTAAACTTTTCAGAAACTCTCCAAAATTTCCTTCTCTTGCTCTTCCTTCTTTACTTTGGCAAATCGACTTGGAAAAGGAGGCGGAAGTGGTTTCTGAAGGTACCCTCTTTCGCATTTTTTTTACGTCAATTTTGGTTGTGAAGGTGCCTTTTGCGCGATTTCTTCTTCTACCTCCCTTCTGGAATTTTTCGGAAGTGGTTCCTGCAATGCCTTACCACTCTGTAACGTAATAGCCTTGCGCTTTATCTAGGATTAATCTCCGATTGTGCTAGAAAATTTCCAGAAGTTCATGCTTCTAATTGATTTGTGGCAGTTTCCATTTGATTTATTTGGTTTTCGATAGTCCTTTGTTGATTTTCCATATTTCAGATACTTGCTTCAGTTTTCCACTGAAATGTCAAAGTGTTAGTGGCCAAAGATTGAACTATATCTTCCAAAGATGGCTTACCGTTGGAATCTGCTGTTACATTTTGATTTTGCCGAGGCACATACGGTTGTCTATACTATTGGAAATTCGTGGTTGCTTGCTGCCATTGAGGATTCCCATATCGCAAATTCGGGTGATTGTACCACCCCAGATTGTAGGTGTTGGAAAATGGGTCGTACTTCCTTTGACTCGGCCCAGCAAATCCTCCCACAACATTTACCTGTTCTGCATTTTCATCCTGTAAAATCGAAAATAAATCAGTAGAATGTCCTAACATTGAACATATTCCACATACCTTTGCTTTTTGTTTCTTCGTAACCGCCAATTGTCACACCAAAGAAGTAAGATCATCGTGGTCACATTCACTTCATTCACACTTTTTGATCCATGCCCAGTACGTATTCTGAATTGTTGAGTGTTGGAGGCCACATTTGTGATCAATTCCCTGGCGGCCACCGGCATTTTATCAACCAAAGCACCACTGCTTGCAGCGTCAATCATACTCCTATCCAAAAGCAAATGTCCTTCTTAGAAATATTGAATCAATAGCTGGTCGGTTATTTGGTGCTGTGGACAGCTAGTGCAGAGTTTTTTGAATCTTTCCCAATACTCTTAGAGTGTTTCTCCCATATGTTGCCGAATTCTAAAAATTTCTTTCCAAATATTGGCTGCTCTCGATGCTGGAAAATATATTTCGAAGAAGAGCCTCTTCATTTCAGCCCACGTTTTCACGTTCTCTCCAGCTGAATAGTACAACCAATCTTGAGCAGCGTCTTTAAGGGAGAATGGGAAGGGTCCCAGCTTAATCGGCTCTTCCGTCACATTCGTCGGCTTCATTCCTATGCAAACCACGTCAAATTCCTTCAAGTGCTTGTACAGATATTCTCCCGGTAAACCCCTGAAAATAGGTAATAATGAATCAGCCTAGATTTTAATTCAAAAGTTTTTTTATCACCTAAATTCGGGAAGTTGATGCAGTGGGGTTGTTGCTCGTTCGTGGGTGCGACTAGTTCGCAAGAAGTGCGGTTTGCTACCATTCTTTCCATTTTCTGCGTTTCTTTCTGATGTTTGGTCTATTTTTGCAGTCTTTTCGCTGTCTTCTCGATCTCGGGATTGTACCGCAAATTCTCTGATTGATTCGAACGCGTAATGTACATAAATTGTCAAAAATTCCCTGGCAACGGTGCCAAAATTTGGTACTGTTGTCACTTGCAACCAAATTCAAAAAGAAACCAACTTTCGTTAATACAAATTAATGTAGTGGTGGTAAGTGGATATCTTTCCCACGAGGAATTTTAATAGCAATGATTGTACGAGTTCAAAACTAAAATAAAGTAATGAAATTGGGGGGGTGTTTCAATTCACGACAATTTAAAGAAAAAGATGAGAAAATTCGCAAATCAAAAGAAATAACTGGGTCTGAAAATTTAATGGAAAAAACCTTGGTTTTTGAGTCACCGATGTTATCACGCTAAAGTGGATTCTCGATATAAAATTTCAATCATTAGTAAACATTCATTGGGGATGTTTTCTCTTATGTGTAAATAACTAGAAACATGTATTCTAGCATTCTTATTAACCAACAACCTAGATACGATCATAGATTTAATTGAATAATAGCTTTAAGAATCAAGAAAGCAATGAGCAAGATAATACATTTACGACATGCAATTAATCAAGATGAATATCTCTTTAGAATTTCCATCTCTAACATAAGGAAGGTAATCCTAATTACTACTTGTGATTAACGAAACTGAACATCATATTTCATTAATCTAGCTATTGAACGAATCAATCCCTAGTTGCTCAACTAGAAATCAATCAATTCAATTAGAAAAAGTAATGCAGAAGATAGTCAATATTCATCAATGAACAAACTTTATTGAAACATCTCACACATAATAGGTGATAACAAGGTTTTCCTCAACCAAGAAAATAAGTTTAGCTTCTCATAATAGAATTGAAAACAAAAGAATCAACAAAGCATATAGTCTCCATCCCTAGTCCTTTACTGAAGAATACTAAAATACTAAAAGAAAAAGTGCAAAAAACGTAAAAAAAACTGAAGAAGAAAAACAGCAGAAATGCTAACTATTCTAACTCTAAAAGGGGATCATGTGAACAGTAATGTTTTTTCCTCTTTATCTTTTTTTATCCTTTTCATTTCCCTCCTTCCTTCCAGATCACATCTCCCATGTGTTTACCTTGTGAATCTTCATCAATCTGATCTTAAAAGATTATGAAAATCTCAAAAAAATTAGATTTAAATTTGAAAGCAGATCTGCATATTTATTTCATCCTTGCACATGCCCACGCTTAGTCACTGAATTGCTGCCAAACTTGGAATTTCGGATTTTCTTCATTTCTTTTACATCTTTTTGATTCAATTTCGTCTCTAAGGTGTTGAAAACCATCTGAAAACAATTATGAGTCAATTCCATTAATTTTGAATAATAATTTCAACACATTAAAGAGAATTAAATACAAAATAACCACAAATTGATAACTTAACATGTGATAAAATTATAAATATTTAATGTACGTAAATACAAATATTATAATATATAAGTTTTAAAAAACAAATATCACTAGTCACAGGTGTAACTTATTAAGTCACGGCTGTGATTGAAACAAAAGTTAAATTTTTATCATAAATTAAATATTTTAGTTAAAAAATGTTAAATTTTGTTGTCATTAATAAAATATTTCAGTTAATTAAGATAATGAAAAAAGTCCTAACATGTCACATCATTTAATGTATAAATGAATATTGTGTAATTTAAAAATTTGTGATCAAATTATAAATATTAAAATTTTTAAATGTTTATTAAGAAAGGAATTATGATATAATTATAAAAAATATATAAGTGAGAATATTAAAAATGAATTACTAAAATTAGTTTGTAAATTTTTGGAATGAAAAAATAAACAAATTAGGAAATGTTTTTGTTATAAATCAATAAAATATAGAAAGTAAATACAAAATTATAAAATTTAGTTAAAAAGTAAAAAATTATATCATCATTCAACTAAATTTATATACCCATGTCAAGAGGTATGTCAAATGGTGAACAATGAGGAACATAGTATTTCTTTGGAAATATACTAACCATAAATTAAAATTTATAGATAATTGGAAATTGTATACAGATTTCAGTAACTATGAAATTTTAATATGTATAAGAGGTCAATTTCTTAATAATTTTAAAGATAATAATATTTTAACATATATGACGACACTTCTAAAATATTAATTTGTCTAATTTAAGTATTTATTTTGTAATAAAACTTATAATAAATCATAAATTATATGTATAAAAAAAGTCATAATTAGATATTAATCTTGGAAAATGTGAATTTTTAATATAAAATAAGTTATACTAATTTTTTGGAGCAATAAACAAATTTTTTTCTAAATAAGCTAAGCATCAAATGCTAGTGGTCTTCTTTATATCTTTAAAATATATATTAAAATTTTTAAAATATATATTCTTTTCATAATGCGGAACTTAAAAATTATTGTTTTATTAATATAAGAAACAGGCAAACGATAAGTACATTGCCTTGCATTTGGCAAAATAAATTCATTATAATATGAACAAAAGTATATGATCTTCTAGTAGACAAAAGGATTTCATTACAATACGAATAAGATTTTGCAATGTGTTCAACTTAACTATTATTTTAAAACCGATGTGATATAGACATGTGACGTCGCTTGAGATGAGGTGGTACGATAGACACAAGACCACCAAGTAGTGGTTGCATATTTGACCTGTAAATGCCCTCGTCATAGGGGCTTCTGTAAAATTTAAGGAATGATAAGAAAGACTCGTTAGAGTTGCCAAATTTACAAGCTTTTTTAGAAAATAAAAACATGGCGGGTGATCAAAAAAAGAAGGTTATGGGGTCTACGGTTCAATAATTTTAGTTGACTCAGGTGTGGTGAGACGGTGTGGAATGGGAGTCAATGGGAATAAAGTTTTGTTGGTGGCCATTGCGTAATAGTTGACGTTTCACCTGCGCGTTCTACCACTGGGTGACGCAAAGGAAATAGATCTCGCATTCAATGGATTAATCTGTGCTAAGCTTAAAGGAGACTTACTAGTGGACCCTATTTCTAAAGAAGCTGGGCCGGTTAAGGTAAGATACCATGGTTTGGCTGAGTTAGAATGTTGCGACACAGCAAATGAAAACCTTGATGAGGAGGAGCCATTTTTAACTATTGATCTTATGGACGAATGGTTAAATCGAAGGGAAGATACTTGCGAATGATTGCGTGAATTATAGAATTCTAATGATTCTTCAAGGTCCAATGAACATACCACCGTGGTGATTGTTGAAAATTCAGCAAATGGTCAAAAACCCTGTAATAATAATGAAGATTTGAATTATAAGTAAATAGGAGATAGCGTGTTAGAAAAATAATAAGAAGAAGGTAAAAGGTATAACATAACTGGGCAGTAGTAATAGGTTGATGTATGTTAAGACAGTCTTAAAAATGAGTATTTTCCATAAAGATGTTAAAAGTGAGATAAAATAGACAAGAATTAGGCATATAAATAGGAGACATATAAATAACATTATTACCTTCCATAGATAAGAAAACAAATATGGTGGGTCGATTACAAAAGCTCTGTAAAGTCTGGACAGGTAATAGTCGGCAATAATTTTCAATGTCAGTAAAAGTACATTTATGAAAGTTAAAGTAGACCAGAAAAAGCCTGACAAGATAAAAAAAAAAACATTTGACAAAGTTAAATGAAGTCAGTGATCTAAATCTAATTAAGTATTCTTCTGCTTAGTATATATATATATATATGCTTAATAAATAATAACATGAAGGCATTAAAAAACTTTAGATAGTTAATAAGAACATAATTAAGTATTAAGTAATAAATAACAATTAACTAAAATAATTAATTTTAATAATTTAGTCCCAACTGTGAAGAGCTTTGTGAATGTTTGGATACTCCTTATTTTGAAAATTGTTACCTACCACATATCATATTATTTAATTATCACATGAAATTTTCTGAAAAGGTGTAAAAGTTGTAGGAGTTTCGCAAAAATTCTGGTTCAGTTATAATTTTTTCTAGCACAAGTAAAAATAAAAAAATTAAACGTAAAAATAATAAATCAACACACAAATTTGTTAACAAAGTTTGGCACACTTTGCCTATGTCTACGAGGGCCCTCATTTAGCTTAATACTTTCACCAATAACAGTAATTTTATACAAGGATTTACAAAGATGACTTATTTAACCATCGACACTATCCGTCATTCTCACAACTCGTGAAAGTATTTCACACCCAATAATATGACTAACTTGTGCTAACTTCAATAGAAATTTTTTTTAATGATAAAGATAATAAGCAAACAACTCAAGTGATCAAATATAATAACGAACATAAACAAATACACTTTAGATAATAAAGGCAACTTCCCTAAATAATTCAGCTCTTTTAATGACAAATCAGAAAATTGATCGCCAATAGTACTATCATATTTGGCTGCTGGAATTTTCGAACACCACTTTTACTATCGACAATGACACAATCGTCATCAAACCAGCTCACAAAAAGTCACGCAATTAATAAGAAACAACAGCACAAGGAATATAGAGAATAGAAAATAGATTAGCTGAAAAAACTTTCAAGAAAACCCTCAATTTCTCGTTGAATAATATAAGAATACCCAACAAAGAACCAACCACGATGTCAACCAAAACACAGCCAAGTATAGTATAAGTTAAGAGAAAAAAAATCAGCAGCAAAAATACCCACTCAACAACAAAAACAGAAGAGAAACATAGCATACTCTCTTCAACCCAGGCCACGTCTAGCTGTAGAACAAAAATAAAACACGTAAAACCCAGCAAGAAAATCACAAATGCACTCCACCACAATCAACGACACTCACCAGAGAAAAACGTAGCAAAAACATAGATTAATTATCAACATGAAATCAGCACAGTTGCACACCCATCCAATCAACAACAACACACAAAAAGCTCACACAAAATCAGTCAATGAACCCAGACCATAGAGGGCTCAAAATAATTAACAAGGTTCACTTGTTTTTTTAATTGAAAGAATAGCTGTAGATCTTCCCAAAAGTCCAACAACTACATATAATACACATATTACAAAAATCTGCACAAGTCACTTGATTTCCCAAGAGGTCTCACTAGATAGAGTTTTATCTCTTTACGATTTTTTACCAAATGTTATCTAAAATAGGTTTTTAATTTAAGCCTTCAAGTCATGCAGAAATTGTCGTTAATTCACATCTAAAAACACCAATTCTCTAACTACAGTTAACCAGCCAAATCCAAGGAATATTCTATCCCATCTTGATTAGAATTTGAAACTAATCAACATTATCTTGAGAGTCCAATTATCAAATAATGTCAAAATTAATAATAAGATACATAATGTGTATTTTAACAACCTTCCCTTTTTTGGCATTATTTGTCATATATGTGAAACTCCCCCTAAAGGAAATAATTGGACACACAACATCAAGTCCACATAACATATAGGAGCTCCCCCTTAATCAAACATTGAGTTTTGAATAACTTCCAAATAACATCGATATCAAGTTCAAGAAACATCCAAAGAAACAATAATCCTAAATGAACAACTATCCAATTATCCAAATTTCTCCCCCTTGGGACAAAAATATGCCAAAAAGTAAGACTAATAGTCATGCATATACCTTGAAATCTCCCCCTTAATGGAACAGTCACCAAAAACAATATGATATCTCCCCTTTCGGACTAAACAATGCCAAAATGAAGAATGACTTCAATCTGATCAATTTCAACGAATAAAGAAACATAAAAATCAACATTAGGTGTAGCGGAAGAATCATAAGCATGCCAAGATGACAATTTACCACCAGTCAAAATACTGGCCAACATATCATTACTCACATCAAAGTCATCCGCATATAACTGATTATAAAAAATGCATTCAATGATTCATAATCAAACTTAATCAATCTCCTCCTCATATAAACCATAAGAAAGGATGTTGCCCAAACTCATACAACCCATAATATAGAGAGAAACCAAGTTAGAACTTTGAAAAACCAAAATCATCATCTTCCTACAGGTCTCTAACCAAGCATCAACATTTTCTTGTCATAACTCCGTAAATTAATATCCAAAAGCAGAATTCTCAATTCATCAAGCATAGCACATTCTCATATCAAATATACTATTCAACAAGTAAGGAAAAATCCAAACACACACCAATCACCCAAACCTTAGAAAACCCATAAATAAAAACTCAGAAAGCCTAGATGTTAACTCCTTTGAACCATCTTTTTTTTTAAGAAACAACACCATATACTTCAAAACTGTAAAGCACATAGTCCCCGTGCCCTTAAAAAAAATTCAAACATGGTCTTATTCCTTGTCACATTATCTCCATCATCAACTATCTGGTTGGTTTCTTCTAAAACAACTGACTTATCCTCTGTTTGAACAGTTTCTTTAACAACAGTAATTAACTATGAATCTGGACAATTTGTTTCCTTCACTACATCTTTGTGCTTGTAATTGACCCTTTCTAACCCAAATATGTTTTGGTAACATGGGTTACCGCTGAAAGTTCATTAAAGAGTGTCTAGATTTTTAGTTTTGAGCGCTTTGAAATATTATTTGTAACAACTTGCAACATTTAGGCCTTATGTGCCCGATAACCCTATAAAAGTGACAAGTAGGTATAAACTTTCATTTCCTCCTTGAAGTTTCTTCTTGGACAGATCTGGTCACATCATTTCTCTCATCATTCGACTTAGAACATTCACCTTTGTAGCCAATGCCTTGAAGGTCTTCTTTAATCTCACCAATTTCCAATAACTTTTCTAACTTTTTAGTACCTCCATTTAACATTCGTATTCCCTTTTCCGTACTGACCAACTTTAATTTTGTTTCATTAAGCTCATTTATTGTCAATAAAAATTTCTTCTCTAAATCTTGAATGAAGTTCTTTACAGAGGAGTTTTCCTTCTTTAGCTTTTGCTTCCTCTTGCTCATTTGCACCCATTTAGCATACATTAATTCATAGGCTTTATAAATATCTTCTTTTTTATCATATGAATTACTTAATTAAACTTTGAACTGATTTAGCATACATTAATTCATAGGCTTTATAAATTAAACTTTGAACTGATTCGTCTACGTTTTTCCTAGAATTTTCTTATTTATCCACATTTTCATCATTAGTTTCTTCCTTCTTGGTTGGTGTTAAGCAAGCTACTGGACTTTTACTATATAAATCAACCAACTGTTGTTTGAAGTTACTATTTGATGAGCTCCCACTGTTTTGCCTAAAATTGCATTCTATCCTTCTTCACTTTCTTTAACTACTTGCTGAAATTCTTGTCAATAACGCCATATCCTCATGATCATCAAATTCATCTTCGAAGTCATTAACGGCTTTACCAATCTCGGCTTGCAATGTCAATCCTTTGGTCCTCTCCTATTTGCACCTTAAAAAATTCATCTCAAAATTTATAAGAATTCCAATTACCTTATCCAATGGCAATTCATTAATATCATGAGCTTCCTCAATTGCTGCAATTTTCGGTATGAACCTCAGAGATAACGATCTCAATGTCTTATTAACCAGTTTCAGGTTAGAGTACTTCTTCCCGAGTTGATGTTCTTGGTTTGCTATGTCACGTAGTCGCTCATGGAAGTCTCCAATGGTTTCACTCTCATCCATCTTCAGCTCTTCAAATCTTACAGCCAACATTTGAAGTTTTAAGCTATCATAAATTTCAATCCTTCATGTATAGTCTACAAAGTGTCTAATGCTTCTTTTGCCTATTCACAAGCTGATATCATTGAAAAGTGACCTTCATCAATGACACTAAAGATGGCATGCAAGGCTTGAGAATTTGCAAGCACTCTCTCTCTTCCTCAGCCTTTGTCCACTCAGATGGATCTTTAAGCACTGCTTCTCCCTTTTCATCAGTCATCACTGGATGTGTTCAACCATTTAAAATTGAGTTCCACGCTTTTGTTCCTTGTGCCTGAATGAAATCTCTCATCTGTGACTTCCATTAAGGATAATTTGAATCATCTAACAACGGTGGCTTGATGATTGATGCCCCTTCTTTTATAGCCATAATTGCAAAACACGAATTTGCACCAACTTGATGTACCAAGTTCTGATTTGGTGATTCGCTCTGATACCAATTGAAAATTTCCGAAGGTGTGTAATAGTTTCGTAAAAATTCTGGTTCGGTAGTAGTTGTTTCTAGCACAAGTGAAAATAGAAAAATTAAACGTAAAAATAACAAATCAACATATGAAATTTGTTAACGTAGTTCGGCATACCTTGCCTACATCTGTGGGGCCCTCACCCAGCTTGATACTTTCACTAACGACAATAGTTTTATACAAGGCCTTACTGAGCTGACTCACTGAACCTTCGACACTATCCCTCATCCACACAGCCCGTGAAAGTATTTCACATTCAATAACATGACCGACTCGTGCTAACCTTATTAGAGGATTTTTCTTAACAACTTTTAACAATAAAGATAATAAACAGACAAATCAAGTGATAAAAAATAACAACAAACATAAACAAATAGAATTGAGATAATAAAGAAAACTTCCCTAAATAAGTCAGCTCCTTTAATGACAAATCGAAAAGTTATTCATCAATGGTACTGTCGTATTCAACTGCTGGAAGTTCCAGACACCACTTCCACTATTGACAATGACACAGTCATCATCAAACCAATTCACCAAAAGCCACGTAATGAGTGAGAAATAGCAGAACAAGAAATATAGAGACTAGAAAATAGATAAGCTGAAAAACAGCCAAGAACACTATTGGACCCCGATTCCGGAGCCCAACTTTCGGAGACATGAACCTTTTGCTTGAAACCCTAAAGGTTCATTTGCTGTCACTTCACAAAGGTGGTGAGCTCACACTAGTCAAACATCAAAATCATAAGTTGATTTCTTC
>JAOTBA010000009.1:20375477-20387135 GCA_025629845.1 Erythroxylum squamatum
TCCGTCTGCTTTTCATTTGTCTTCTTTTTGTTTGTCATCAAAATTATTAAACACGTAAAGTCATTTTGACTTAACAAGACGTTGTACAGAGTTTGGGATTGAAGGTGGAGAAGCACCCTAACCTGTACTAAATCAGCTGGATTAAAGGAGGCGACAATCTAAGTGACTAAATGCTGCAAGGTACCCTTTTCTATATATCAGTATAAGGATGAACTTGACGTGGTAGACATGGATGCTTGTCACTTATTATTTGGTAGACCTTGGCAGTTTGATGTTGCAACATAGTATGATGGTAGATAAAATAAATACAAGCTGCAGAAGAACGAAAAAACATGCCTTGTTGCCAATGAATGGGAGTTTTAAACCCAAAGCTTCTAAAGCGAAGGGTAGGGCTTTCCTAATAGTAACCCATTCTGAGGCCGAATTTGAAGAGGCAACAAAGGAGACTAGAGAAGTGCCTGCTCTGATTATGAGGAAAGTGCTAGTAACAGAGAAGAAGCAAGATGCAGTAGAGCTTAAAGATGCTGTGAAGTTATTGCTAGAGGAGTTCAATGACATCGTGCTTGAAGAATTACCCATAGGGCTTCCGCCTATAAGGGTGTTAATGGATTGTATTAATTTTTTAATAATTTGCTAAACTATTGTTCATTTAATATTTAAATTGCACTAATTAAAAGTTATTTATTTTAATTTTAGGCACATTATGGAATTTGGTATTATTAGGCGCTGCATTCCTAAAGAGGAAATGTCCTCTGTGTTACATCATTGTCATTCTAAAGAGACTGGGGGACATTATGGTGCATCTAGGACAGTTCATAAAGTTTTAGAGTGTGCTTTCTATTGGCCCACCTTATTTAGGGATGCATATGCATTTATCAAATCTTGTGATAGGTGTCAAAGGGTCGGAAACATTAGTCGGAGACATGACATGCCTTTGACTAACATTCTTGTATGTGAGGTTTTTGATGTTTGAGGCATAGACTTTATGGGACCATTTCCTAAGTCTTTCTCCAATCAATATATATTAGTTGCTGTTGATTATGTTAGCAAGTGGGTGGAAGCAGAGGCATTGCTCACAAATGAGTCTAGACGTGTTGTTAAGGTTTTGAAAAAGAATATTTTCACACGTTTTGGCACACCTAGTGCTATCATTAGTGATGGGGGTCGTATTTTTGCAATAAACTTTTTGATTCATTATTAGCTAAGTATAGGGTGACCCATAAGGTTTATTAGCTAAGTATAGGATGACCCATAAGGTTGCTACTCCATACCACCCCCAAACTAGTGGACAAGTTGAAGTCTCAAATAGGGAATTAAAGAAAATACTAAAGAAAACTGTTAATGCTTCTATGCGAAACTGGTCTTTAAAGCTAGATGATGCACTTTAGGCATATAGGACCGCATTTAAGACACCCATAGGCATGTCACCATTCAAGATAGTATATGGGAAGTCTTGTCATCTTCCAGTTGAGTTAGAGCATCGTGCATATTGGGCTACCAAATTTCTTAACTTTGATTTGTCTACTGCAGGTGTTAAGAGACTTATGCAAGTTCATGAGCTTGAAGAATTTCGATTGGATGCATATAACAATTCGAAGCTGTACAAAGAGCGTGTGAAGAAGTGGCATGACAAGAAGATTCTCCTCCAAGACTTTAAGGTAGGCGACCAGGTATTGATCTACAACTCCCGTCTTCGTCTTTTTCCAGGGAAGCTTAAGTCGCAGTGGTATGGTCCATTCACTGTGATCCAAGTCCTTCCTTTTGGGATCCTTGAGGTAAAACGAGAAAATGAAAATTCATTTAAGGTAAATGGACAACGGGCTAAATTATATTTGCCCAGGTTTGTGGATAACTCTGAGGAGCGATTGTCTCTTCATGACACTTCGCCTCCTTAATCGTGGTGCATGTTGTCCAGTAGGATTGAAGTTTTCTTTAGGGAATGACGGTGTTATGGAGTAATCTATCTTTAGGGAATGACGATGTTGACTCCTTTGTAATTGAATTTGTGTCTCCACAAGTAGTTAGGCGCTTTGTTAATGTTTATGATTTTTGTCCTTTTCTATTTATCAATCCTTACCTTTACCTATAGCCCAATACAACCTTGAATAAAGTCCTTTTGATTTAAGCATGTTTATATTTCAAGTTGGTAAAAAGTTGGTGAAAAAGCAAACATATAGTATAATATTTGCATTAGAAGAGTTTGAGTGAAATACTGAACCAACAAACACTTGAGTGATTTAAGCGAAATTCAATTTGTAAGAGTTCACTATAATTAGGTGCTAGTTTTTGAAATACGATTGCCTTAAATAGACTTTGTTTATGTTACTTGAATGATTAACTCTGAAGTATTCATTGGTTGCAAAATTGTTTAACTCTTGAAGTGTGCACTATCTATTATTGTGAGATTTGGAATAAAGGTTGATTAGTTGGCCAATTGATTGTAAATATAGTTTGTCGAGAACGAGCAAAAGATTGGTGTGAGGGAACTTGATAAATTGTTATTTTTGTGCTAACTTTGGATATAAATCTCTTCATTGTGTTAAAATTTTTATTAAAAATTAATTAACTTGTTTTTTAATTGTTCTTAGATAATTTTCAACACATGGGAGATGAATTTGAATAAAAAAGAAGCAAGAAAAGTAAAGACAATTCGAATTTTCAGTTGACAAAAAAATAATTGACTAAGCGTAGGCATATACAAGGAAAAGAGCTTATCTATAGAATCTAATTTGAAAACAGATTCGATACACCTAGGATTTTAATTATTTTAGGAATCAAGTTGTTGTCTTTTAGTGAGGGATCCACTGCCTAATTATGTGGGGAGTGTATCTGATGAAGATAATGATAAGAGGACAGAGAGGATACGTCTAGGAGATCATCTTTTACGTTTTTTTACTGCTGTTTTTCTTTTATTTTAGGAGTTTTGGATTTTGCTGGAAAATTTGTAGAGATGGAGACAATATGTCTTGCTACTTTTCTGTTGGGTTTTACCACTGTTATGAGGAGCTAAATTCTTCTTCTTGGTTGAAGGGAACCACGTTATCATCTAGTATGTATAAGATTTTTTGAATAAAGTTTATTTCATAGATGAATATTAAGTGTCTTCTGAATTAGTTTTTATGATTGAATTGAATGATCTTTAGAGTGCGCAACTAAGAAATGATTGATTTAATTTACAATTAGATTAGTAGGATTTGATGCTCAGTTTTGCTAATTCAAAGTGACAATTAGGATTACTATCTTTACGTTAGGGATTGGCAATTCTAGGAAAGATACTTATCTAGAGTAAATACATATCATATGTGCATTGTCTTGCTCGCTGCTTCTCTTAGTTCTTAAAGCTATTAATTAATCAAACTTACGATTGTATCTATGTTGTTGATTAATAAGAGTGATTACAATATATGTTTCTATTCATTTAATGTATCTATGTTGTTGATTAATAAGAGTGATTACAATATATGTTTCTATTCATTTAATCTTAAGAAAGAACATCACCCACTAAGTATTTGTTAATGAATTTAATTTTATATCACTGATCCATATTAGTTTGATAACGTAGTTGACCCAAAACTAAGATTTGTTATTAATTTTTCAGATCTAAATATTTTTGTTTATTTTTAAATTTTTGTTATTTTTAATTTCTTTAAATCATGTTAATTCAACGCACCTCCACCCAATTTGTTTTAGTTTTCAACTTGTATAATATTTACTAATAAATTTCTCGTGTGAACGATCCCTACTTTACTATACTACATTAATTTATATCGCAAGAAGTTGGTTTCTTTTTATATTTAGCTACAGGTGACAATATTACTATATACAAGGAATGTAAAACATACTCGGGTCTTTACATTTTCCAGAAGACTTGTTGTTCAAACATTAAAAGAAAATTTATTGTTAAAAAGAATCCGCAGCTTATTGCATTCACATACCTGTGTACCCTTTGTCTACATGTTCTAGCAACCAAGAAATTTATTATGCTACACGATAATGTACTTTTTAATTTTCACATATAACAATTGTTTAGCCATGTGCATTCTGTTCTGCTCATCAATTGACTTGATTTTTTAATCATCTGTATAACAATTATTTAGCCATGTGCTCCCCGTTTTAGTTATTAATTGACTTGATTTTTGTAATCGTTTTTTGTCAATGCAATGCCAGCTATCACGAAGATAAAAATTGAAGGTTTTAGTTTTTGTAAATAATAATTACTTAGCGATGTAAGTAGTTGTACTCTGTTTTTAGTTATTAATTAACGAGATCTTTTGTAATTCTTGTTGGTTATTGCAATCTTAGCTATCAAGAAGATATACAATTGAAATTAGTGAAGATTTCAGTTTTCATATACGATAAATAATAATCACTAAAGCATTTTAGTAGTTACACTCTATTTTAGTAATTAATTAACAATATTTTTTATACTCCTTTTAGTTATTGAAATGTCAGCTATCATGAAGATACAAAATTGAAGATTTTAATTTTTATATACGATAATTAATTACCCATGTTGGTAATTACACTATGTTTGAGTGATGGTGCACTCTTCTCGCAAGTTATACAACACAAACTAGTAAATTACGAATAATATGTGGGGTTAAGAAGTTTACGGAGAATGTTATGAATGTTGAAGTTTGTTTTGTTAAGAATGTTATGATTGTTTGAATCACCTGATCTGTAAAATCTCACATAAATATTATACTTTTCAAATCCAAACAAAAGTTAAAAAATCTTATTAATTTATTTAAAAATATTAATCAATTTTTAATTAAAATTTCAAACACATAATTCTATTAAACTATTACATCCGAATTAGAATTAAATTAGCCAAATTTGAAACTTGACAAATAATGTTACCTACGTATATATTATCTCCGTCAATAATTACTTACGGTTTATTTACCGTCAGTAAATTTCCGTCATTAATTTGTTATTTTTTTTGTAGTGGTTTAAACAAAATTTCGATCAATACCATGTTAGATTGGAACCACAAGAATAAAAGAGTGATGATGTATGAACTGAGTCTTGACAAATTTTTAGATCCATTTTATATTCTGGATCATGATTTAGAAAATTGATAAAATCTGTATATGTAAAACATATTAATAATCACTTTCTGTAATTATTAAGAATATTAAAATTATGTAATCATTAAGAATTTGACCTGAATGACAGAGCTGGTTGTATTTCTTCTTTTCTTAGATTAGTAACTTGATGGATTGGAATTTTAAATTTTTTGTTCAAGTACAGCACTTAATTCCATTAGAGGCTCTTATAAAACTAAGATAAACGCGGTTAAATCTACAGATACAGATCAAAAGTAACAATGTTTCTACTAACACAGCACTACAGCGGCTATAGAAATCGGCAGAACTACGTAATTAATAGATTTCTTCTTTTTTTTAATAATTTGTGGTGAAGCATGAAGTTTAATGTGTAAATAGCCTTAAGTTCAGCATAGCTCACTTGAAAAGTTTAGCCTTCACGCCTGAAGCGGATTTAACAGCAGACTTGCCCAATTGATTGCCTGACTTCATTACATTGGAGGGATCAAATGCCTTTCGGATGCTGAAGGCTGCGAATGCAGTCCCCAGTGCATGCCCTGCAGCACCAAGTCCTTCGCTGGTAGCTTCTGCTGCTTCTTTTCCATATCTACAGTTAATACGACAGATGTTCAAAAAGAATAAATCTTTTATTTATTGAGTTGATCTCCAACTTTTGACATGTAACACAAACTTACTTGTGGTCTACTAAATTAGTTGTCACGTTGGAGGATTTTGACAGTACATTCTTTCCAACTTCTTCTGCAGCATCACACACCTTGTCTAATTGTATAAAATTAAGAAAGGAAGCAAACAATTAATCCGCAGACTTTGGTAAAGCAATGAGATGCATCAGGAAAAACAAAAACTGGTGAGAAAACAAAATGAAAGGATTATTATGACAGAACGTACTGATTCCTTCGAAGGACGCTTGGATGAATTGGCCCGGAGCGCAATTATTAAGGAATGTCCTGGCCGGTTTTGTGTTCAGAACTGTCCGATTAAACGCTGAAGTTGCGTTCACCACACCTGAGAGAACCCCGGTGACCACCTTCTCTGTTGTTCTTGTCACCCTCTTAACCCTGCAATTCCATGCATATCATTATTTGAATATACCTGTATATATGTACACAAGTGAACTTGGTATTTTAAATTTCAATCTACACAATGTAATTGCAACGACTGGACAGTTCCTTCAGCAATTGTTGAAATTAGTTTCGATCCAGTATCCAATCATGAATCCAAATGCAGTAATGTTTTATCTGCAGCCTGTTAATTAGTTCAAACATTTTTAACGGTCATTGATTAAGAAAAATTAACTTAAATAGGTACTAAATGTACTGAATCGCCAAGGTATATATGCGTAGATGCAAGTAATATATATCGTTCTCCAGTTACCTTCTAATCCTCCTCAAAGTGTCTGGATTAATGTGGGACTTTGAGTTAGAAGTCATCTTCTTCTTCATAACCTGATCAACCCAGTCCAACATCCCCACGGTCGAGTCTCCATATGAAAGAATCCCTTTTATCAGCTCTGTGGAGCCCTTTGCGACTAGCTTAGCAGGCATGCTATCGTACTTTCCAATATCTGGTTCTACATGGCGAAAATATGCTTCGCACTGCCCAATTTCTTTCTTGTTTTCTAGGTTCGTATCTTCTGTCCATGTCTCCTTCGAACCTGATCTGTTTTCCTCGTTTTCTTCTTCCTGCACTGCCACCTGCTCTTGAGTTTCATATACCAAAAAGTAGCTGTAGGTCTGCAAGATCCCATCAAATTCCTCTAACTGATCCTCTGGATCTTTCCTCTCAATTGTCAAAGAGTAGATCAGCATATCCTCCGATACATTATCGCCGTCAGAATCCAAACTTTTGTTGACAACTTCATCTTTATTGTCCTCTTCCTCACTTGACATAGGGTCATCTTCACTCTCTGTAGGGAAGGGGAGCTTGAACAAGTAAATTGAACCAGGGAGTTTCCAAGTGGTAGTGTCTTTGGTTAACAGCCACTGAACTTCCTTCCCGACGCGGACAAGAACAGTGGGGATGCCATCTCCTTGGGCTAGGCTGATAATATAGAGATCATCTTGAGCAAGCTCAACAGAGCAGCTTCTGTCTATAAGACTGATGGCGACTCCTGGAACTTTGATTAACACAGGTTCTGTGGTCACTGCCGGGACCAACAACATATCTTTGGGGGAGTCTTCAGCAAGGATGCTTACTACATCAGACTTGAGGTTTGGTTGAATTATGGAATTTTCATGATCAATATTTTGAGAAGCCATTGCTAGGGGAACAGAATGCTTGAAAACTTAGTTTAAAAGTTTAGAAAAACTCACAAATGTACATTTAGGTCTTTGAAGAGGAAACTACTTTATGGTCCAGATGTCTGGGCTACTTTGCCAGATACTATATAAGGGCGTGATTAGAAGGACAAATTGGTGGTAATTAGCTTCTTGCGAGTTTCAGAGATTGACTTTGCCTAGGCCTACTTAACTACCAACATTATTGGCTTGGTATATTGTTTCGCACTACTTCTTGGCTACTTCGTTCAAATTGGATGGGCTATTATACTTCTTTCAAAATTCTTAAAGGATTATAATTTTTAAATTTAAATTTGATTCATTATAAAAATTTTAAATTTAATACAACTCAAAAATTTATAATTTAAATTTTTTAAAATTATATAAATATAATTACAATATACTGATATTAATTTATATTTTAACATATAAAATCACGGAAAATTTAAATAGTACTTTACAATTATATACTGATGTTAATTTATTTTTTAACATATAAAATCACGGAAAATTTAAATAATACTTTACAATTAGAGAATCTCAAATGCATCTTATTTTTTCATATTTTACTAAATCCCTCTTTTTTCTCGATAACAATTTTTTCAGATATTTAAAATATTATATTTTATCCTCCGATAATAGTATTATAGAACCATGGAACATGGGGGAATTACAAACAAGAATTTAGAAGTCACTATGATAAAAATAAAGGAGTTGAAGGGATAACATCCGAAAACAAAAGCTTAAACAGTGAAGAACTGTGATGACGTGAGACCTAATAGAAACTTGTCTTAGAGAACCTTCAATAAGATGGAGCTATACTCAAGAATGGCTAGAATCAAACACACGCGAAAGCATAGGAAACAAAATTGAAAAAATAAAAATAAAACTAGAAGAGAAAAGAGAGTTAGGAGAATGTTGGTCAATGGAAAGAACCCCAAGAGAACTTGTCTTTTAAAACCCTAGCAAGAATGTTGATCAATGGAAAGAACCCTAGGAGAACTTGTCTCTTAGAACTCTAACCTTGGGACGCCATAAAGGAAGATCACTCTTTCGATAAGTCAAGTATTCTCAAAGAATACAAAGAAAACAAGAATGCTCTCAATTATACTTAATATTATTTCTGAATGAAAAATCTCTTTAAAAGTACATAGAGGATGCCTATTTATAAGAAAAACTTCCTAAATTATTGTCCTAAGGAAGAAACTAAAACAAAACAAAACAAATCAACCCCTAAAAGGAGACAAAATAAACTTAAAAAGGTGTTGACTAGATGACCTTATTTCAAGGAAAACAAAAAAGGGAACTAATTAAAACATGATCTGAACTTATTGGAGTTATAGATCACGTCTTTCTCCTTATTTTTAAGTGGCACATGGTTGTCATGTGATATTTTAAGTGAATTCTCTCAATTAGACTCCATGTGGGGCCTTTGGACACTTCATGTTGGGCTTCAAGGAGTAAGACAATGCCTCTTGGACCCTTATAAGATGAAATCTGACTCAACAATATGGGCTTTATCTCTTGAAGGTCTTGGATCAAATAATTCAATTCTTGGTTCATTGCTTTGGCCCTAGCTCTTGTCATTGGGCCTTCAACATCTTGTAATGAATCTTTAAGAACATTAAACTTGAATGTTGCGTCTTTGATATGAGAATTTTGTTTAGCCCGTTGCCTTGCATATTTAGACTTCAAATCTAATCCAATTTCAGTTCTCAAGCTTCCTTTTGTAAGTTCATCTCCATACAGGTCATGTCCTAGGCTTCTTTTAAGCAGATCACACCATGTATGCTTCTCTTCTTGACTTTCACATGCCCATGATTCCCCATCACATAAGCTAAAAA
This sequence comes from Erythroxylum squamatum, assembly GCA_025629845.1. Classification (NCBI taxonomy): domain Eukaryota; kingdom Viridiplantae; phylum Streptophyta; class Magnoliopsida; order Malpighiales; family Erythroxylaceae; genus Erythroxylum; species Erythroxylum squamatum. The sequence goes on from JAOTBA010000009.1 coordinate 20,384,667, forward strand.
AAGAGCTTTCTCATGGATACCTGGAAGACTGATTGTTAGACCTGGTTCATTGTGAATCTTAATCTCATCACAAAATGTCAAGGAAAGTCATATATGTATTCATGAACTTTATCCGGTACTTAGATGATCCCCTCGCTACGTTCAACATTATCCAATTATACAATTGATGATGTTGATGTTGAAATTTGGGTAGTAATCAACAATATAAATTAAAAATATAAATATATCCTAGCCAACTAAAACAAGATTTTATAATTTTGAAACATGTGTAGATAATAAGATTAGAGGGATACCTCTTGATAAAGGTATTAAAAATTGACTAAAAATAGGGATGCTAATGGGCTGACCTATGAATCAGATTAGGTGTTTTTAATGAATCGGCCCACGGGTCAGCCCGGGCCTATACCGACCTGAGATTTAACTATTCTAATTAAAATGACATCATTTTATTTAGGATAGTTGAGCTTCAGGTAGGTCCAAGCTTGAACAACTCAGGTTTGAACTTAATTAAAAAATATTATTTTATACTTTAAATTACAAAATTATTTTAAAAAAATTTAGTAGAGCTGACCTATAGATTGACTCAATGCGATCCCTAATTAAAAATTATGATTTCTTAATAAATTGTTATAAGATAAGAATAAACGATAAAGAAAGCATCTAGACTTCTTTGAAGTCAATTCATCAACCACTACTACGTAACACCACAAAACACTCATTTTGATGATTAATCAAAATACATTAAGAATACAATAATTATGCTAAAATTTATTTTATGGTAAGATATGAGCCTAATGTATAGGCCTACGTAAGATTGAATGGGCCAAGGACTTGTAGTATAATTAGCCGTATAATATCCATCTCATAAATGATCAAACATTACACGTATATCGATTGTGATATATTTGTGTGCATTTGATCAAAAACATAACAAAATATCATTAGACAAATGCAATTATCATTCTTATAGTACAGTTTAGGTAAGTACGAGTGTTAATCTCCCAAGGAGTACAATTACTAATACTAATAATCTTTTTGTTATATATTCTAATAGAATAAATGGTTAATTTAAAGGAAAAATTATCGAACTAATATAAAATAGCAAATCAAAGTAAATCAAAAGATAAATATGATATAGGTGTAGAATCCTCATAAAACATTTAGTCGATTAGATTTGTAATCCTAATCTACTGGATCGATAGAAATTTTGGAATTATAATTGTATTCTTTCTAAAGAAATATACATTTATCCTTAAGTCGATAGATGAAAATATCTTTATAATCAAAATCTTAAGAATGCGTTAACTTTATTACGTAAATTCATATATATTTGATTCTAGCTTATAAGATTTATGAGGTCCTAACTCTATAATTATATGTAATTCTTATTATTCACACCTTTTTCTATTCGTAAATATGTTTTTTAATCATTGTATGAGAAATCAAAAATTAAATAAAAAAGCTAGCATATTTTAATTCAATCATAATAAATAATTATGAATAACTCATAATAAAATCTGAGCCTTTATTAAATTAAATAATTAATCTAAAAAAGTAATTTTAAAGTTCATCTGATTGAGATCTATATCTCAATTTCATTCATATTAAAATAAAAGAAACTAATAACAATTAATAAAAAAACAAGATAAAATAAAGAATTATCATAGATTTTGAAATTATGTTATTTGTTAAATCTTGATGAAATCTTAAATTTTGTCTCCCTCCTTTCTTTTCCTAGATACTCTAATTTGACTCTTAATTACTCCTCTTCGGTCTCTTCTTACGGCTCTCCTCTGATTCTTTACATGCCTCTCTCCTTTTAATTTGAAGAAAAACAAAAATTTTGACTAAGATAAGTCCATATTAGTCTGCTATTGGTCAATTACTTCACAAAGATTGTTAAAAAAGGTAACGATAATTTTATTAATTAAAGGACTCAAATACAAGACTCAAAACACCAAAGGTAAACAAAAACAGAAGACAGAAGAACTAAACTTAGACACACTACACTTAGGACTCACTTCTTCTCACTTAAGACTCACTTCTCTCTCTTAGGACTCACTTCTCTCTCTTCATTTGTTGGTGCTACAACAAATGGTGCTATTGCCTATTTATAGGCATGAACCATCGACCTTGCAACTTGAAGTTGCTGTTGGAGAATTCTGGAATGTCTAAGTTGCCAACTTGGGCGATTTTTCCAGATTTTTCGTTTTTTTTACAAATCTAGAGTTTTCTAAATTAGTTGGTGATTTCTAACACCCCCTCGCCAACTAATTTCTCTTTAAAGTTTTGCTTGAGATTATCCCAAGCTGCTCGCAAAACTCTTCATGTTTTGTTCCACTGAGGCCCTTTGTGAATATATCTGTAACTTGGTCTTCTTGATAAGTCAAAATTGTATAGATAATTTGGGAATGAATTGGATTGATTTTGACTTATTTCCTTGTGGATTTGATGTTTTATTCAGTTAAT
>JAOTBA010000009.1:20411878-20423651 GCA_025629845.1 Erythroxylum squamatum
CGCCGAGCTCCTTCTTGAAAGGCAGTACAGAACGCCTTACATTGAATAGCATCAGGGACGCAATGTAGGTTCATCATTGACTGGAAGTGCTGCAGATAATCTAGGGGATCGGTCTTTCTAGTATACTTTTCAGGCCCCGCGGGGAGGCTATCCAGGATCTCTGGAATGAAAGGAGAGCGATACTGTGTGGACGTTTGGCTCGGGCGAGAATTCATGGCCAGATTGATTCGATCGTACACTATTTTTTCTAGGGCTCCAGCAAAATGGCAATCGGCCATCATACCAATCTGCCGAGTGGGAGTCTGCTATTGTTCCGGCTGAGACTGCAGGATTCGGTGAATCAATAGATCAGCCGCTTCCTCTATCTGTTTTTGGGTGAGGGGGGTTTGCAGTGGCGCAGAAGGATTTGTGTCCAGGTGGCGCTGGGAATTAAGGTGCGAATTGGCCTCGGCGTTGTCTTCCAAGGCTACGCTCTGTTCTTCTTGATCTTGGTTATGAAGTTGTGGTTGATCATTCGGATGAGAAGATTGATGTGGGATTCATGATGCGGTGGCAGAAGAGTGACGGGTAACTGCAAACCCATTCGTTGCATCGCAAGTGCCGTGATGGCGGCTATATCAGGATTGGCTGCTGCCGCCTGACTAACCTGTGTGTTTCTGGACGTGGTGCCCTGATGTCGGGCGCCACGGTGGGCGCCAACTGGTTCTGCCTAAACTTGATGGGACTGGACGTTGTTGTTTGGATCCATAATCCCAACTGGTTTCAGGTAAAGAACACCTGCAAAACAAATAGGCACGCCGGGGGTTGATTGCCGGCAGGCCCCTCCGACGCTCAAGTTAGTCTTTTGAGAGGGTTTTGGTTGCTAAAAGCAAAGAAATTAGGGTTTTAATCTCGTACCTGAATCATGGCTAATCAGTACCTTATATATGGAATAGCTTGCTAGGTTTAGGTCTTTACGTAGGTCTTTATGTTTGCATGGGAGATTATTACCTATGACTGGGTCATCGATGCCTGGGCCTGAGATTGGGCCTTGCATGGCCGACCCAACCAGGGTCACTTATATATAAATATTAAATTTTAATAATAAAATATTATTTTTAAATTTACATATTTGTATATTGCTGAGCCATAAGATACTCCTCTCTTAACTTTGTTCTATTTCACTTTCATGAAAACGAAATTCATGCGCTGCTTCAAGCCTTGTCATCCACATTTAATGCCTTTTTGTCACTTTTATGCACGCTTACTGCTGCTTATCTATATCTCTACTTACCAGTTCCAACAGTATTGTCTATCTTAACATGGGGTCGCCTAAGATGCGTCCCTTTACAACCTATAATATTCCAGGCTACACGATTAACATCTGTCCATGCTTCTTTTACAAATCAAACAAACCATCCCATTCTAATAATTTGAGTGCGGGTTGGTGGTGTGACATAATAATATCTGCGTGCAACGTGTGAACTGATGGTGTAGAACTGGAACTGACATTATAGTTGCAGTCGCTCCCTCCGGCAACGGGTCGGGTGAGTGAGTGATGATAATTTCAGTTCTGCGCTTGTCAAGAGCCATAGACAAATGGTATGCCATGATTGTGAGAAAAAATGAGAGTCCAATCTTTGGAGCGTTGAATTTCCTGAAGAGTAGAAAAGTAAGTCAAAATTGTTGGGTAGCCATTATAAGTGCTATGCTCTAGATAATGGAGTCATCAGGGGTTGGCTTGGCTCACTTTTAGCTTTTGTAAGGGTCAACATGCGAGGTGGCGGTAGGTCAGCTAGCTAGTCGGTAATTAGCAGGAGAAGAAACAAGCAACACGTGGCTGACCGTAATGCATTTTTGTCCACCTACGCATGTTCTTTTTACAAGATTAGGCACACGTTCAAGAACACAAACTTTCTTAGTTTACTATCCAAACTAACCTAATTACAATTTTGGGAATAGAACCGCAATAATAGATTAGCTACCCTTCCTAATTCTCACTTACGCTCAGTTAAAAAGGTCACGCTCTTCGACTTTGTCATACCATTACACGAGTCCAGCAATATTACACCAAATCCTTTGGAGTTATAAGCGGAAAACATCTGGATTTGGAATGAGCATTGTTCCCAACATTGCGAATGATCTGTATAGGTAATGAATTCCTCAATAATGTAAGTTGGGTTCATGCATCTTTTCCATTTCAAACTCTTATGATTAGACCATATGCATGAGAAAGACAAGAGCAAAGAAAAGGCAAAACATATCATATCACTTGATTTATTAAGCATCCCATGTTTTATCGTACAAGCTGGTTCACATCTTTTAATTAATGATGATTTTTGTAACGAGTCTCCACGGTCAATTGATTTTTTTAAAACCTTGTCTAAATCTAACTCATTTTACAAACTAATTTTGATGATCAATGTTCTTATTTGTCTTTGTCCACAAAACTTGTTCTTACTTCTTAGTCTATTGACTTCAACGCACTTGACATAATTTCAAGTACAATCTATTCTTCATGGCTGAGTCAATTTTGAGCGAAGCTTTAGAATTTCTGATCCACATACTAATACAGGCATTAGAAGAATATGTAAGCTCAAAAGTCAAGGTTGGAGGCTGTCATTTTCTGGCAATTTTTGGAAATCCGCGAACGTTAGGCACCAAGTTGCTATCCATCTACAGAAACATTTCTATTCCGAGAGTGAAGCTGAATCAATTAATCAACATCTTGTCTACGGAACTATAGTATACTATTACCTGTTCTCCATAACTGATACCATCTTTTGTTCTTTTATAATGCTTTTAGTTCTAGATACAATGTGTATATAAATCCGGAATCTTGTCTTCTAGCTATTCGGATGGGAACAGTAAGCTACAATTATTTTGCGATAGCTTCGAATATGTATAGTTCAATTATAGTTTGGTATAAGAATGATAAAGTCAGGGACATATATTCGGACAATGATCACTTCTTTGACTATAACTGGTAACCAACTATTACTATCAACTTTCCCCCGTAACGTTGTGCTTTCTTTTAACATGTACCGTGTACCTCTCCCTTACTGACTAGAAAGTTTATTGACCAAAGTAATGGACTGCTTGGCTTGTTGGACGAAAATTGTCTGAAAACAGAAGCTGCGGTCTGAAGACACTGCATGAAGTTTCCTTTTGTTTTCAAAAAAAAAAAAAAGATTAGAATACTTTTATCCTAGAGTTGAATATTCTCCTCGGACCAAGAATCAAGCATGAGATTTCCTTTCCATCAATGCATTATACGGCTTTTCTTTTCTTTTTTGCTTTTGTACATGGTGTGAACACTTTTGCTGATTATGTATTTAATCAGTCTTAAGTCTGAGATGAGTGGTGTCTATTCATTAAAATATTTATGGTTAATGTGACAGATACCATCTTCCTTAACTTCAGCTTGATTATAGCTTTTGTCCGACAACATCATACTGGTCCAAAAGATTGATGCTTTACGATAGAATAATGTATACTTTACTGCCAAAAAGTTCCATTGGAGATAAGTATAAGTGTACAAATATAAGTCAAATATGTAATAGCCACGAGCATTTTAGTCGCCAACGCCTTTTCTCTAACGTACTGAAATCTGAACAGAAACAAACAAACAATTAATGTAAATGATTTAGTAATCTCTTGGATGGAAAACATTACCCCACAACCTCAGACAAGTACTAGTCTATTAAATATGGTATCAAATTACTCACTCGTTTCCTTAGGAATTGTTGTTTCCCCAGGAGAACCATTACAACAATTCTAAGCACGACGTGACACAAGACTGCAAAGAGATAACAACCTAATTTGTCAAGTCATTAAAACGTGTCGACGATAATGTTAATGTTTTGTCGTGATTTGTGAACCCTCTAAAACCATCATACATAATTGAAGGTGATAGAGAATGGACAAAATTGTTAGCTGAACAGCCTGATCAATTTCACTTTGCTTCAACACTTTCAATCGTGGCATTGAGAGAATTCAACTGGAATCGTCAAAGCCCCAAAAGCCAAGATTCCGTGTTGTTCTCGAAGTCGGGAAGGAACACATAAAAAAAGTAGCCATGCATATCCAAAACGACAAGAAGGAAAACAAAAAGAAAAGAAGAGCCGACCTCAACAACAGGATTGAACCAGAGTAGAGACCACAGACCGAGCCCTGTTGTGGCACAGTCAACAGATTTCTTGTCAAAATTGTCATAATATATGGAGAAAAATTGATGGTTAGTATACAAAAGTTTCCTTCTTGATGGTCCAAACCTAACTACACATGAAAGAAGTGGGGACCGTCGCGTGGTGATATAAGAAGACTACCGCGCCACCCATTACCACCACACCACACCATTATGGATGGTGTTTAAGTTCTCTCTTGTTATTAATAATTCCACAGTCTCCTATATGCTCCTGGAATTCCTAAAAATACTAAATGGTTGTGTATGTTCGATGATTTCTTGTAGTAGTATTTTGTTCATTAAAGCAGCTTTCTCTTTTCCTATATAGCCGAGGCGTCTAGCTTCTACTGCTTTGACACTGCCGATTGACTTTGGGTCGCCTCGGCAATTATTGTGACTTAATCAAAACACCCTCTTAATTTATCTTCGTATCTGTCCCTTTCTATAATACTTTATTGCAACCATATATTTCTCCTGTGCTACATAGACAACACACAGAGTGAAAGAGAATGGAGGGACAGTCTAAAGAAATGGCAGACAATAGCTTCCACGTAGAACATCAACCTGAAGGTTATGATAATGGTGGAATTCGCAAGAACCTAGATGATGATGGTCGAGCCAAAAGAACTGGTATGTTCTTTTTCTCATACCTTATCTCTTTTCTGAGTGAGTATATTTTTGCTCTTGCATGTATACCGCGGTCTTCTTTTCAGTTTTATCTTGTTTTAACGGATTCTTCTTTGATTTTCTTTTCTATGGTATTTGTAAAGGGACATGGGTGACTGCAAGTTCCCATATTATCACCGCCGTGATAGGCTCTGGAGTGCTCTCTCTGGCATGGGCCATAGCTCAGTTGGGCTGGTTGGCTGGACCTATTATTATGATATCCTTCTCGTTTATCACTTTTTTCACTTCGACTCTTCTCGCCGACTGTTACAGATCTCCTGATCCAGTCACCGGAAAGAGAAACTACACGTATATGGATGCCGTTAGAGCCAACTTAGGTTTGTGGGTCGTGTTCGATTATGCCAATACCTCGTACTGTCTGTTATATAGCAATCCTCCGCTGTAAAAACTTAGTTTTTCACTTGATGATTCTTCTCTTTCTCTCGACAATTTGCATCAGGAGGCAGGAAAGTTCAACTATGTGGACTGGCTCAGTACGCAAATCTGGTGGGAATCACTATTGGTTACACTATTACTGCTTCCATTAGTATGGTGTAAGTTCCAACACATTCATCAACTCTATCACCAAACTCGAAATCAGGATTATTTGTTGAAAATATATTTATATTTTTTCCGTATGATAAGATAATTAAGAACAGGTTGTTCTAGTTGTATTCATTTCACAATTCAAGAGTACCACAAACGGACGATAATAAAGGTTTGACACAGCGTTATTGGGTTTATGAGGATCTGATTGGTGACTTATTTATTCATCTATGTAGCTCTAACTAAAATACAAAACTATGTTCGGTTGTTAGGGCCGTGAAGAGATCAGATTGTTTCCACAAGCACGGGCATCATGTAAGGTGCCAGATATCGAACAATCCATACATGATAATCTTTGGTTGCATCCAAATCCTGCTAAGTCAAATACCGAATTTCCATAAGCTCTCGTGGCTCTCGATACTTGCAGCAGTCATGTCTTTTGCTTACGCTTCCATTGGAGTTGGACTTTCCATTGCAAAAGTAGCGAGTATGAACTTGGACCAGAAAATCTTTGATCTGCTGTCTTAATTAATAAATCGGTTGAAACTGTATGTGTTACTCTTGATTTGTGAAGGTGGAGCACGTGCAAGGACAACCTTGACAGGAGTGACAGTTGGAGTAGAGGTGTCAGCAGAACAGAAAGTTTGGAGGACATTCCAAGCTATTGGTGACATAGCCTTCTCGTATGCTTTCTCCACTGTGCTCGTCGAGATCCAGGTACTCAGTTAATTGGCTAACACTTTACTGTTGTTTTATACTGTAGTTGTTCGTTTATGGGTTGTACTGAAAATGCTTTCTCAGATATCTCGTGTTCGTGTCTATCATAATTCTCCATTATCATTACACTTGTGTAAATTAAGATCCGAAAGGAAAATAGTATAAAACTGGAGCATTCATGCAAGTGGGTTAGTTTCAAGTAATTGCGACCTGATAGTGCGATCCATAGATGGAACTCGAAATGCGTGCCAGAGTAAATGTTGGCATGGGCTTACTACTGCTACCGTCTGCGAGATCGATTGCACTGTGGGAAACCAACGATGCTAACAGTTAGGTGTAAATCTTGAAAAGTTCAGAGGCAGGAGATGGAGAAATGTAGAGATTTTACATACATACAAACATACATACTTTGGAAGAACTTTTAAGACGTGCAGAAGGACAAATTTCATAAAAGTAGCAATAGACAAACACATCTGGACCGACTATGACTTTTGGTGGGTTCCCATGCCAAAGGGAATTTGAAAGTTGCTTGTAACAAATTGATTTACTTCTCTAGAGTCTACTTTTTTGGAGGACCAAGTTCTTGTGGTAATACTACAGTAGAGTGTCCTCATATGGTCCTTATGGGTCTGTCTGCAGAGAGATTCCCTATGGACCACTGCTTCCATGTTCTGGGCCATATTATATGATGGCTCTTCTGGGAGTGATGTGCTGTCTAAGCTCACTTTGCATATACTCTTACCTGTTTCCCTCGTCCTCTGTTCAGTTTCATGCACAATTATTTCGAGTATTATCAGATTCAACTTCACAATAGTAGCAATCATGTAACACAACTGTTCCGTCCCTGAATTGCAGGACACATTAAAGCAAAATCCCCCGGAGAACAAAGTAATGAAGAGGGCATCCTTTGCTGGGATCGCGGCGACCACCACCTTCTATCTTCTGTGTGGTTGCATTGGTTATGCAGCATTTGGAAATGACGCTCCTGGCAACTTCCTTACTGGTTTTGGTTTCTACGAACCTTTCTGGCTTGTTGACTTTGCTAATATATGCATTGCCGTCCACCTCATTGGTGCCTATCAGGTGAGTTGAATGATAAAAAAAGAAGAAGAAGACATAAGCTTGTGCATGCAATCTGATTCTAACACCATTTCCATTACAATACCAGGTTTTCGCTCAGCCAATCTTTAATTTCGTGGAGACAAAATGCCAGAAACATTGGCCCGACAACAAGTTGATAACAAGTGAACATGCCATTACCATCCCATCTTATGGCGTCTATTATCTAAACCTATGCAGATTGGTGTGGAGAACTGCATTTGTGGTGCTAACATCAGTTTTAGCGATGTTACTTCCATTCTTCAACAACTTCCTAGGTCTCCTTGGAGCCGTTTCCTTCTGGCCCTTGACAGTGTATTTCCCCATAGAAATGTACATTGCAAGGGCTAATATTCCTAAGTTCTCTTCCACTTGGGTTTGGCTTAAAATACTGAGTTGGAGCTGTTTGGCAGTCTCACTCGTCGCAGGAGTTGGATCAGTTGAAGGCCTCATTCATTCTCTCAGGACATACAAACCCTTTGGAACCCCCGAGGAATAGTGCATTGCTCTGTAATAAACTTCTACCTTTATTCAAGCCGTGCAAAGTTTTTCAGTTTGAAAAAGCTTCATTTGCAATAAGAAAATATATTATCTTTTTTTTTCTAATTCCCCAATAATATGTTTCATAATTGAAAATAAATAAAATAACTTTTAAAATCTCCATTGAGAAAATAAATCTTAGCACTTATGCTCATTGTAATTATATTGAGTGTGAAAATATATTCTATGAAAATAAAAGATTTGGAAAATATTTTTTAAGAAATAAATTTCTAATTTTTTAATAATGCTTATGATATTCTTTTTTTAAAAAAAATTTAAGAAATTACATTACCAAAAAACGGTAAAGACTACAATGTACAATATATTACAACCTACAAAGGAAATAAAGAGGAGAAACAGCCCCTACTTTCCGTTTGTGCAAACAAAACAAACCACTTATAATTACAGAAACCAACGCCTCCTTATAGCTAGTCGAATAGAATCTTGCTTCCCATTCACAATAATGGCCTCCCTTATCAAACTAACTATGCATTCTGTAAGCTCATATTTACTTCGTTCAACTTGCTTGTAAAGTCGTTTGTTCCTCTCCCTCCATATGTGGTAAAGTATCATCTGAAACGGGGCCTTAATAATGAAGCCGTCCAGCCTCCCTGGTTTGGTTTTTTGAATAACCTCTTCCAGCGCATCACTCCAATCGTATACCAAATTCAAAGTGCCTATCAAGTGCAATATTCAACTCCACACTACTTTGGAATACTCACATTCAAAAAACAGGTGGTTCCTACTTTCGTTTACTAGCTTATACAACACACAAGTAGGATCAAAAGTACCAAACCACCTATCCTTAGTTCTCAATCTATTTTTAATAACTAGCCATAAGAAGAAAGCAGATTTAGGGCATAATACCTGTTTCTAAACTAGTTCAGCCCAAGGTACCTGCTCCCTCAGCTCTATCCCAATGCCACGTGCTGAAGAGGGTGAGAAGACGCCATCTTGAGTAGCTGTCCAAATCATTTTGTCTGGAGTGTTGCTCAGGATAGTTCCACTCATAAAGCTAATATTATGACCGAATCTGCTCCTGAGCAGGAGATCTCCCTCTCCTACAACCCATGCAAGTGAGGCTGCCTTGGGAATCCAGTTCCTGACCCCCAATTAGTTCAGTTTGTATCCATAGAGGACTTCGCACATGCCAATTATTAAACCAAAAAAAGTGTCCTCACCATTCCCAATTCGATTCCAAATTGCAGAAAAATCAATTCCCGCAATTGCAAGAGACTTTGAAAAATTCAGGAGTAATCATGCCTCACTTGGAGATTCTAGAAACTTTGCCCCTTTAACCCACATCGCCTCTTTATCCACGAATAAACGTCAAATTCTCTTCATAAGCAAACATCTTTGCATTAAGCTGAACGAAAGTATACTTAATCCCCCATGCTTCTTAGAGAGGACAATTTCACTTCACTTAACTTCCGCACCTTTACACTTTTCTTGCTTACCAGTCTATAAGAACGCTTTAAAAATCCACTACATTTCTTTAGTCACTTTCTTTGAAATTACGACATGAGCTGTCCAGTGCACACTCATGCTATTTAAGATAGAGACGATAAGGCTAACTCTGGCTGCAAAGGAGAGAAATGGATTCTGCCACGCATTGATTCTACGTTTTAGATTTTCCAGCAAAGGCAAGAACTCAAAATATCGAGGCTTACCTGAGATGAAGGGAACACCCAAATACCTGAACGAGGTGCCTTGAAGAGATAACTCGACCAGACTGCTAAGCTCTTCTCGATTGCTTACATCCGAGGATATATAAATGGCGCTCTTCTGGGTGTTCATTTGCAATCTTGATTAGTGAGAAAAAATGTTCATCAAGTTCATCAACATCACTAACACCTGCGGCTCAGCCTTGCATAGAAGAATCACGTCATCTGCATACATAAAATGAGACAGTTTCAATTCTTTGCATTGGTAATGGTACTGAAAAAGCCCATTGCATTGCACGAATCTGGTTAATAACCTTGATAATCCCTCCATTGCCAGCGCGAATAAGTAAGGGGAGAGGGGGTCCCCTTGCCTTATCCCTCTTTGAGTCTTAAATGGCATTGTATGCATTGAGAGATCCAATGACAAAGCCTCGGGGGCAATCCAATTCCCAGCGTGCATTCCTTCAAGTATTCCCATTCCACAGTATCAAAAGCTTTATAAAGATCAATTCGTAAGGCATAGCTATTAATCTTTTTCCCAGTATGATATTCGCCCATCAGCTCTTGAAGCAACAATATATCGTCTCCTATATTCCTTGACGGGAGAAAGGCCCCCTGAGCATTGCTGACTACCTCCACCAATACCCTTTCAAACGCTCCGCTAAAAGGAAAGCAATGATTTTGTAAACTGTATTGCAACGTGAAATCGATCTGAAATCTGTAATCTTATCAGGACGTTCTTTCTTAGGAATTAAGGAGATGTAGGTATAATTTATCTCCTACACAAGCTTCCCAGAGGAGAACTCTAGTATTGCCTCCGTAACCAACTGACCCGTGATGTCCCATGTCTGTTGGAAAACCCAGTCGAAAACCCATTAGGACCGAGAGCTTTGGAGCTATTCAGGCGGAACAAGGCATCCTTCACTTGCAAAGCTGTGAAAGGGGCGTTTAGCAGGTCCAATCTTTCTTGACTTGGAGTGAAGTTCAGCACATTTCTAACCCCAAATCCATCCTGGATCAAATCTGCATTGTGACCCATAAGTTGATCAAAGAAATCCCTAATATGATCTAACACTGCTGCTTGACCTCTTCTTTTGATTCCCTCCGAATCTGTCAGTTCAGAAATGGTGTTAATGTTACGTCGTGCAAGTATAGCTGCGTGAAAGAACTTGGTGTTTCGGTCGCCCTCCTTCAGCCAGTTTTATCTTGCTTTTTGTCTAAGAATGGAGTCATTCAGCATCAATGCCTCGTGGTACTTGTGTATGGCATCGGACTCAAGTAACCGCAATTTTTCATTTAGTGGCTCCCTATAACACTGTTGCTGTAAATCTACCAAGTGTGTGCTCAGCTCCTGGACGTTGCAGGTTCGCTGCTTACTAAATATTTTGATCGCTCGTTTTGCAAGCTTCAGCTTCTGCATCAACTGAAACCCCTTATAGCCCTATATCTCTAGCCTCCAAATCTGTGCAATCATGTCCATAAAACCCTCAACTCAGAGTAAGCCATAAAGAACCAAAAGGGGGCACCTGGTCTAGTATTATCAAACTGATTATGAATGATAATGGGCGTGTGGTCTGAAAAGACCGGGTCACCGAAATATGCTGAATCAAATGGGAAAGATAGGAGCCATTGCTGATTCACCAACGCTCTATCAAGCTTCTTCCGAATATATATGTTACCTTGTTGTTTGTTCTCCCATGTGAACCATCTGCCACATGCTCTAAGATCAGTTAAGTCAAAATTACCAAATACGTGTTGTAACTCTCCTCCAGCACCTCTATGGAATCTCACCCCGCCCTCAACTTCAGAAGAGGAGAGACAACAGTTAAAATTCCCAATTACCACCCACGGTCCCCGTATCCCAACATGGAACTCCAGCAACTCCTTCCACAAATCAACCCGTTGGAATGCAAAGTTTGAAGCATAGATTAAAGTAACGGTAAAAAGGTCCTTTCTAAGTTCCTTACAGCGCAAGTGCATATACTGGTCTCCCATCTTGATCACTTGGACTTCAATTTTATCAGAATTATACCAGCAAAGGATTCTGCCATTATAGTGATGCACATGATTGGAGATAAGACTCCATTGGGTCCCCAAAAAAGATAAACCCTTCCTATCAGTCGAGGATTTTATTTTTGTCTCCAATAATCCTAACAAAATAGGGTTTGAGTTAGCTACAAGCTGCTTTAATTGATGCCCTAAGCACCCTTCGTCGAATAGGTGAATCAACACGATGTCAGAGAAGAGGAACAGAACGCCGTATTGTAGACGGCTGGGGGAAAAGGTGATTTTCAGATGTGGACTTTTAGGGTTTAGGAAAGAGGTAATTTTTCTTATTGATGTGTGACAAGTCAAGTTACATCAATATTTATAGAAA
>JAOTBA010000009.1:20443924-20454108 GCA_025629845.1 Erythroxylum squamatum
TCCTCTGTAACTACGCAACCATGCATGAGAAACAAGTTGCTATTGTCAAGTTATAAAAGCTCAATATTACAAGACCTGAACCCAGAAGGTACCAGAGAGAGAGAGAGAGAGAGACGAGAGTGTATAGTTAGAAAGAGGAAAGCAGCTGAGATGAAGAAGAGAGGGGAGATGTTGGGTTTAAATAGCCAAGGGCAAATTTGTCCGAAAACAGCCAATTGGGTATCTTGAATGAGAATAAAAAATACAGGGGCTAAGGTGAACGAATCAAAAACACAGGAGCTAAGATGAATAATCAAGTATATCACAGGGGCTCTTTTATGTGATTTGCCATTGTTCTTTGATTATTGTGATTGATCGTCCATAACAATATGCCTCCAATTTTAAATTCCACATGAATGCACTATAGAATAAAATAGAGGTTATGCATTTGACAATACAAAGCCCTTAGATAATTCTTAGAGAATTCAATAGTATTTTAAACAAGAACAAAGCATAAGGAAACGTGGGGCAACACTTTTTCACCACTAAATTTAGGGATTGCATTAAAAAAATTGGTGTATCTAACATGAAGATGGAAGGAATATTCTTTACTTAGTGTAACAAATAGAGCTCTAAATGGATGTTGAGGAAAAAGCTTAATCAAGCCTTAGATAATGAAGATTGGCTAGAGGAATTCTCTATATGCAAATCTATTTTCAAAGCCCTTTAAATGTTAGACCACTCCTTAATCTTAATATAAGACCTGGATGTTAATTAAAGGAGGAAGATCCCTTTTAGGTTTAACAACTTCTTAGTGGAGGAGGAAGGATTTGAAGAGGCTATAGACAGATGTGTCCCTAAATAAGTTCTAGGAACCAAACAATATCAATGTGTGAAGAAGCAAGAACTGATCAAACAAGAAATGAAAAAACTAAATGCTAAAATGTCTATACACACAAAGGATCAAGTGGAATCTACCAAATCCAGGATGGTATAAGCACAAATTGCTTTTTACCAGAACCCAACTGACCCTGGACAAATTTAAGAAGAAAAGAAGGCTCTAGGTGAGTATAATAGGGCAGTAGAAATTCACAACTCCCTTTATGAAACAAATATACAGGTTGAATTGGATACAAGTGAGCAACAAGAACACTAGGTTGTTCCACAACATTGTCAAATTAAGAACTATACATAATAGAATATGCTCTTTAAAGACAACCAATAGGGAATGCATTACAACTCAAGAAGAGATAACGGAATAAGCACTCAGATATTTCAAAGATACCATGGGATCTAAGGCTACTAGTGTTTTTTGAGTTCCTATACTTAAAACATTCATTAACTGTGAGCTTTATGAGGATATAAAGGAAGAACTGTGTAGACCAACAATGTCACAAGAAGTTGAAAAGTGATTGTTTGAACTGAACTCACAGAAATCATCAGGTCTAGATGGATTCAATAGATACTTTTTCCATAAATTTTGGAATGCCATGAGGCACCTATTTACTGAAGCTTGTCAAGAATTTTTTTCAAAATGGAAAATTTATAAAGGAGTTGAAAAAAATCTTGTCTTTAATTCTTAGACTGTAAGACATCCTTCACATTATTGATATAAATAACTTGTCTCCCACATAATATAATATTATTAAAATTTTCATATGAATTAGGCAAGGAACACAAAAGAGAAGATTATAGTATAATCCTCCTTCTCAATTTTAACCTTCAAACCTTGTAAATCCAAGATGATCCAATTAAAATTATCAATTTAATCTTTTGTCTATTTACTTTTTTCATATTTAAGGTATAAAATGTTTGCTTTTGATATAAATGGATTGTAAATGATTTCTTCTAATATTTACTCTCAAGTTGTTGAAACGATTTGTAAATAATTTCTTTTGATTCTTACTTTCGATTTTGAAATAACTTTTCTGCTAGTTAGGAATAAGGTTACTATATTTCTAGACTTCTTCAGACTCCACATCTTAGGGATTCATACTAAGTTGTTTTTTTTTAAAAATAAAAATTGATTGATAATAAAAAATGAGAAAGAAAAAGGTTTGAAGAGTAGTCATAACTCTCCTGCATTAAATGTAAGCCAATAAAACGACGACATTGTAATTTCCCATTTCTATAAATTAAAACAAGACACAAAAATGTTACATTAAAAGAGGACCACCAATAAGATGCGACAACGTAACAAGCGAGGAAAACCGAAGTAAGATACGACAATGTTGCAAGTGAGGAGGATGATAGGTTCGACAATGTTTTGTAAAAAGGGTATAAAAAAAACACCCCTACATGATAATCGTAACTTCGTGTCTTACCTAACGAAGGATGGGAGTTCTGAAAATCTTTCATCTCCTTTACGTGTTTTCAGCAACCAAGGGTAAGAATTTGCGTTCTGAATGCATGTTTCTACTTCATCTTACTTCCTTTAACCATTTTTCCACTCTTGCTAGGCCTAGAATTCATCTTGGAGAACTCGCAAGAGCACTGCATTGAAGATTCAAGCTCAAGCTAGGTAAGAGTTGTAGTCAAATCTTTTCCTTAGTTAGGTATGATTAATTTTCCAGCTTATTAAATGTTCCCTTACGCTCATTGTGATTGTTTGCATCATTACATCTTTATAATGTTCTTTATACTGGAGCTTCCTCCAATTCCTCTCTTTCCATAACTCCTGAGAGGTTATGGCAAGAATCAACACCTTCTGGTTCCAGAGTAAAGCGGCAACCTGTGCTTCAATTAGGATAGTAACCATCTCCATTAGGGAATTTGATAGCCTAGACCAACAGAAAAATTATGTGGTCAAATTCCAGATTGAGTTAGAGAAAGAACATATGGTCCCTTGTTTCTAATTCTTCTATACATAAACATCAAATCCCATCCAGATTTATCATATATTGAAGTCTATACATAGTAGCAATTATGTTCTTAACCACTAACCATAAAAGGAAAGATGCACCTGGTCTTAGGAAGTTATTTCAGATTACTCGAAACTAGAGCACATCTTGATCTAAACTATATACCCATTTCCTATAGGCTTTGCTAGAAAATATCACAATAGGTAATCTAAGCCAAAGATAATTATCCTAAGAATTAGGTTCAAGAGAGTAAAAAGGTTTTAGATGATGAATTGCTTTAAGAAAATGGACCCATTCATTGCGGTTGATAAGTACAGTAACCTTACCTTATAATCTAGCCCTGGACAAGCTAAGACAACATTGGGATTTAGGATAGGGGACCAAAACTGGTCTAATTATCATGCTATAAGAAAGTAGATTTCTCATTCCCTATTTTATAGCAAACTTCATTTGCTACCTCATCCCTTATCTTCAAAACTTGATTAAAAAACTAAAAGGAGGATGATTTAGGGGAAAGATATCATAGTTTTTTCCCGTTCAAAAAATAGCTGTGAAGCCATCTCATCTAAAGAGAATATTTGTCTTAAAAAAATAGTATTTGCTACCCTTATAGAGATGATAGCCAACCCTCCTTTCTCCATAGGTTTACAAAAATTTGTCTATTTAACTTTAGGAAGACCTAAATTTCCATTTGCTTTACCCTATAGAAAATCCCTCATCATTTTCTCAACTTATTTCACTAAGTTCTTAGAAAGATGAAAATGGGTGCTCTGATATAAGTTAAGGGAGCATAAGTCAATTTTAATTAATTGAACTCTACCTCCAAAAGAAAGAAATCTAATTGTCCATTTGTTGATTCTCCTTTGAATTCTTTCAATAAGTGGTAGGTATTAATTGAAGGGTAGTCTTCTAGTAGTTATCGATAGACCCAGATATTGCAAAGGCAGGAATGTCCTTTTGTTTCTTGTTAGGGAGGAAATAATGTCCTGCATAGACTTCTCAGTTGTCAAGGAGACAAAATGATTTTATTAAGATTCACGTTGAGACCTGATATCTCAGAAAACCCATTAAGAGTATCAATCAATAACTTAACAAATTCAGGATGAGCTTTAGAGAAGAGAACTAGACATCTGCAAAGCAGAAATAGGTAAGAGAAACTCTTCTGCATTTAGAATGGAACTTTGATAAGATCTTATCTTGACATATTATTTCATATTATCTCCTTTGTTTTAGATTTATTTGGTGCTTAAATATGATAATTAAGGTTTGTTTTGTTTTAGGAGATGAAAAGTGGAGATTGCATTGAATTGGAATTCTATTGATGATAATGACAAATTTTCTATAAAGTGAAGAGATTGATGCAGTGGATAAGGCTAATCACTTGAAGAGTTATAATTCCACTGGAAGACTTTGCCTTATCCTTATCATATAAAAATTTGATTTTGAATTTGTTTCAGATAGACATCTTTACAAGTTAAAGTTAGGTTAGGATTAGATTAGAAAACTTTATAAAAGGGACGTTTCTCTCAACAGAAAAAGGTTCTTTCTTTTTACGTTTTTTGCAATTCTTAGTCTTTCTTCTATTTTGTTATTGGAGAAAAATCCAAGTGTGGCTAAACTTACAGAGCTTATTACTATCATTTATATGATATGGAATGCTATCACACCCAGTCAATAGATGATAATTTTTGGTTTGGATGTTAGGTTTGAACCAATTAATTTAGGAAAATTTGAGACTTATTACGGCTATCCTAATATGTTTAGGACTAACTACTTGAATCGTGAAAATATTCTTTTCAAGACCAATAATCAATATTACAATTAGATAAGATCTTTCACTTGAATCGGAGTTTGGTAATATTGACTTTTTCAATTTTAAATTCAATTGAATTAATTTGTTTTCACTTAATTTTGGTCAATCAGTTATTTCATCAACCCCCCCCATTTATTTTTATCGCATGAAATTAAGAAGCTAGTGTTTAGTTCTCTAGGGATTCGACTTGGTTCCACGAATACTACAAAAGTTTGGAGAATCGAAATTATTTTGGGGGCTTTGACAACCTAAACAAAATTTGGCGTTGTTGCCAGGGAACTATTTCAAGTTTTTTAATTTCTTTGCATTTTTATTTTTACAGTTACTGCTAACCTCTTGTCTTGTATGACTCGTGCTTCACATACAGTTAAATTGCATTATAATCCAGAAATTAAGAAGACATTGCATCGTTTGAAAAAAGAGACCAAGCAAGGATGCGGTCACTCACCTTCAGCCATGAAAGCTAAAGTAGATCTAATAATTGGTGAAGACTTTAATTTTCAAAAAGCGAATGAAAAGATGGTAAATGTCAACCCAAGAACGTTGAGGGAGTTAGCGGTTCCGAATTGAATCAACAACCTTTATGCATTCAATTTCTAGATGTTGTGGTAGATTTCGAATTGAAATCTGGTTTGATTCACTTACTACCTATTTTTTGTGGTCTTACAGGTGAAGATCCGCATAAACCCCTCAAGGAATTTCATGTTGTTTGCTCTGGAATGAAACCATAAGGGGTGATAGAAGAACAAATTAATCTCAGGGCCTTTTTGTTCTCATTGAAAGATAAGGAAAAAGATTGGCTATACTATCTTCCCCTTGGCTCAGTGACAACATGGAATGAAATGAAAATAATGTTTCTGTAGAAGTTCTTTCCTACATCAAGAGCAGCGAATATCATAAAGGAGATATGTGGGATAAGACAAATTACAGGAGAAGCATTATATGAATATTGGGAAAGGTTTAAGGAGCTATGTGCCAGCTGTCCACATTATCAAATTCCCGATCAACTTCTGATTCAATACTATTTCCAATGGATCGAAGTATGGTCGATGCAGCTAATGGAGGAGCTCTATTAAGCAAAACATCCTGAGGCAGCAAGATAGTTGATATCAGTTATGGTAGAAAATTCTCAACAACTTGGGACAAGGACAGATGGAGTTATTAAGCGTATGAATGAGCTAAGCAATATGCATCTTGAATATAGAATATCTTATTTAACCGCTCTAGTATGTCAAATGGTTATAGGCCAATTGCAAGCGGCAAAAGTGTGCGTAATATGCTTATTCCCTAGACATCCTACGGATATGTACCCTACATTGCAACAAGACTCACTTCAAGAAGCTAACCCAATAGGGGGCTTTCCTGGTCAACCTCAACGATAGTATGACCCTTATTCCAATTACTATAATCTAGAGTGGAGGGATCATCCAAACTTGAGCTATGGAAATCAAGGAGGGTGACAACGATATCAACCTCACAATTTTAAAAAACAACCTTAAGCTCCTACATATGCTTAACCTCAATCTTCAAATTTAGGTATGTCTTTAGATGAAATTGTTAAGGCGCTTGCTAATAATACTCGACAATATCAACAGGAAACAAGGGCAAGTCTTCAAAACTTGGGAAATTAGATCACTCAATTAGCCACCTCATTAAGTAAATTGGAAGTGCAAGCTTCGAGGAAATTACCTTCGTAAATGGTGGTAAATCCTAAGGAGAATGTGAGTGCAATAACATTAAGAAGTGGTAATGAAATTCAATCTAGAACTTCTTTACCAATGGAGGAATAAAAGCATTATGATGGAGAAAAGAAGGAAGAACTTCCAAACTAAGAATCAACAAAGGTAAAAAATGACTCATCTTCATCAATATCAATTAATGCACGTTTACCTCCTTTTCCTAGCAGGTTGGCTAAACCAAAAGATGATGAATATGAAAGAGAGATCTTAGAAACCTTCAAAAAGGTGGAAATTAATATACCACTTCTGGAAGCCATCAAGCAAGTTCCAAAATATGCAAAATTCTTAAAGGAGTTGTGCACAAATAAAAGGAAGCGGAAGGACAAGGAGAGAATAATTTTGGGTAAGAATGTATCAGCTGTGATAAATAGAAAATTACAGGAAAAATGTAAAGATCCAGGTATGTTTACACTTCTGTGTGTTATTGGTAAAATAAAAATTAAATGTGCCATGCTAGACTTAGGTGCATCTATTAATGTCATGCCATACTTAACTTAGCGAGCTTTAAATCTGAATTATTTGCATGAAATTAATATGATAATCCAACTAGCTAATCGTTTATATGTGCATCCTATTAGAGTTATTGAGGATGTTTTAGTCTAAGTCAATGGTTTGGTATTTCCAGTAAATTTTTACATCTTGAAAGTGGATGGGGATAGTGTCGAACATTCGGCTTCGATTCTATTGGGTGGGTCGTTTATAAAGACGGTCAAGATCAAAATTGATGTGGATGAGGGTACTTTTCTGTAGAGTTTGATGTAGAGACTGTAAAGTTCAAAATTTTTGAAGAAATAAAATACCCTAATGATCTTCAATCTGTCTATCATATGGATATTGAAGATTCATTTGTGCAGGATATATTTAATGAAGAAAATATTGAAGATGAGCTGGAGTTTAAGGTCAAATCAGAAGTGAACGAGCAAATTGATGAAACTTGTGAGGTTGCAGAATCGTTATCAGCAATTGAAATAGATTCGAAAACTTCGAATGTTGAACTTATTATAAATCACAAGAAAATGCTACCTTCTGTTTTGCAGGCTTCGAAGATCAAATTGAAGGCCCTACCTAATCACCTTAAATATGTCTATTTGGGTGATGGAGAGTCATTACTAGCGATCATTTCAAAAAGGTTGACTGAAGGGTAAGAGGAAAAATTGGTGGCACTACTAAAAGAATACAAAACTGCAATTGGTTGGACTTTAGCGGACATAAATGGAGTCAGCCCGGCGATTTGCATGCACAGGATTTTTTTAGATAAGAATGTTAAACCAAAATGGGAACCCCGAAGAAGACTCAATCCAACAATGAAGGATATAGTAATGAAAGAAGTTTTAAAACTTTTGGATGAAAGTATAATTTATCCAATCTCAGACTGCGAATGGGCAAGTCCAGTGCATATTGTGCCCAAAAAAACTAGTATGGCAGTGATATGACACCAGAATGATGAATTGGTACTAATGAGGGTGCAGAATGGGTGGCGAATGTAAATAAATTCTAGAAAGCTTAATTTAGCTACTAGAAAGGACCATTTTTTGTTACCTTTTATGGATTAAATGTTAGAAAGACTTGCTGGTAAATCATGTTTCTGCTTTTTGGATGGTTTTTTAGGTTACTATCAAATAGAAATTGCTCAAGTGGATCAAGAAAAGACTACATTCACGTGTCCCTTTTGAACATATACTTTTATACAAATATCATTCGGTCTCTGTAATTCTCCAGGTAAGTTCCAAAGATGCATGATGAGTATATTTTCTAAGTATATTGAGAAATGCATTAAAGTATTCATGGATGATTTTACTATTTATGGAGATTCATTTGATTATTGTTTAATCATTTATCTACGGTTTTTAAAAGATGCATTAAGACAAATTTGGTCTTAAATTATGAAAAATATCACTTTATGGTAGATCAAGGCATTGTTTTAGGGCATGTGATTTCATCCAGGGGCATAGAAGTTGATAAAGCTAAAGTAGATTTAATTGTGAACTTACATTACCCTACAAACCGAAGTGTGCATGGATTGCAAAAAATACTTCTATTCTAACACCTGCTACCTTAGATTTATGTGGATGTCTAACTTTCAACACCAAAGAGCGATGACAATGGTATGTTGTTATTAAACTCGAGATATTGTTACGGGTAAGTATGTACACTACCCTCCCCTATAAGAATTGGATATTAAGGAAAAATTTGACGATCTGCTTATCTATACGAGTTGGAAGTACTTTGCATTGATTAGTTGTCCTGTTTTTATTGAATTAACTAGGGAGTTCTACATTACCTTTAAATTTGACAAACCAGACAAATTTACTTTAAGTAGTCCTAATGTGATTCGATACAAATTAATGGGATTCAAATTCAAACAGAGTGTCACTGAGTTCAATTTAGCCTTAGGGTTAATAGATGAAGATTATTCTAATTTGACTCTTTATAAAGAATTTGTCGTGGACTATGGTAAGTTCAACTCTTTTCAAGCATGAAAATTAATGTCTTCTAATCTTTTTTCCTTATAATCCCATTCAATCGAAGGGAAGTGATCTCAATAAAATGGAGTTGATTTATATGCAACGTTTCTTAGCCTTTAGTTACTCCGGCCGAAAGGCTACTACATGTACATGTATTAAGGCTGAATTGTTCTTTCTTTGGTGTATGGTGAATAAAGTGCGTGTCAATTTAGGTGCTTAGTTGGTGATGCAATTTAACATTGTTTTATCTTCAAACAAACATTTATGTCTCGGTTCTCTTATCACTCATTTGGCTATTAATTTGAATTTGCTTGATTTGACTGACACTAATATGCATATAGCCTATAAGATGGAACCTCTGGATAGAATTTGTTTAAACAGGATGGGTGTTATTAAAAAACAACAGAGAACATTTTGAGATCGCACCGAGAGAGGTTGATCGTCAAGATAATAAGAGTATAGTACCGTTCGCCTAACTTTATATCTTTCGACTCTGCAAATCTGACAGGATTATCATTCTAGGCTGGATTGATTGGAACGTAAAATTTCCAAAATGGAGAAAAATTTGGATGCTCTACTTTAATTCATAGGGGTTGTACCTCTATGCCCTTCGACACTATAGTACATACCCTTTCCAATGCTCACATCTTAGGGGAGTCCTCTATTCTTTATTTTCTTTGGTTATCTTTATTGAACTGTGAGTATCTTACGCATACATTAGAGACAATGTATGAGTTAGGCTTGGGGGATCGAATGTTTATATTATGATGAACTTTGTGATTTTGTTTGGACTCATGATATGTTGATTCATATATTAATTATTCCTCATGATAGCTTCATAATTTTCTTATTGTTGTTTATGAAAAAATCTTAAGTTAAGACACATTTTTAGTTTAATGTCTAAAACATTGTTGGACCCCGAATCTTTTTGTAGGTTAGGACTATTAAATTAGAATTTGTTCATGATTAAAGTTTTGCCAAATTATGTCATTTACCTGCTTAAAATTAGGAAGCAAGATCACAATTTTTAAAGGACTTTTAAACAGTTTTGCTTGTTATTTTTGTTATAAGCATGTTACCCACGGAGCTTTCGAGCTCACCCCCTCATTTTCCCCACTTACAGGTTTTGAACAAGTGATCAAGTGAAAGCAAGTCAAGTCATTACTTCGGAATTGCATGTGGTTATGTTTGAGTTAATTGATGTAAAGCAAGGCTCCAAGTGTAATTTGTGAATTGTTGGGTTTTGTATGTATTGATATTGGTTTTGTAATTTTGGCTTGGAAATGCCATTGGAACATGTGAACAGTTATTTTATGATGTTAATGAA
>JAOTBA010000009.1:20487711-20498574 GCA_025629845.1 Erythroxylum squamatum
CTCCTAATTATCCTCTAACTAATCTATCTAGACCAATATATTCAGCAATATATTCAGCAAGCTTAATCAATTACATTACCGTTATGGATTACACTTATACGCCCCCCTCAAGCTTGCAGTTGGATGCGACTCCAAGCTTGTGTAGATTGTGATGAAACATGGCCTTGGCTAGCGGCTTTGTCAAGGTGTCTGCTAATTGATCTTTAGCATGAACATGATGAACTTGCAGTTTCTTGGATAATACCAAATTACGAACATAATGAAAATCCACCGCAACATGTTTCATACGGGTGTTGATAACAGGATTCTTGCTCAAGTATAGGACCCCAACGTTGTCACACATAATGGTTGGTGCTGCAGAAGATACAATGCTGAGTTCTCGTAGCAAATTTTGCACCCAACTAAGTTCCGATGCCGAGTTCGCCACAGCTTTGAATTCGGCTTCTGTTGAAGACCTTGCAACGGTTTGTTGCTTCTTCGAAGACCAGCTGACGGGGTTGCCGCCGAGGAAAAGAATATGTCCTGATGTCGAGTTCCGTCCATCAACGTCCCCTGCCCAATCCGCGTCTGAATACATCAAGAGATCAAAGGAATTGGACCGGCGAATGAGTAAGCCTTGATCCGTCGTGCCACGCAAATATCGGAGCACTCGCTTGAGTGCTTGCCAATGAATTTCAGACGGCTGATGCATAAATTGGGACAGCTTGTTCACTGCATAGCTGATGTCAGGCCGAGTAAATGACAAATATTGCAATTTGCCGAGAACAGTGCGGAACCTAGAAGCATCAAATGAGGGTGCTCCATCATGAAGAGTTAGCGGACTCGTAGTGGACATTGGAGTCGACGAGGCCTTACACTCATGCATATTTTCGGTAGACAACAGTTCTTCAATATAGGTGGATTGATTCAGAAACAGCCCTTTATCCGATCTACATACTTCAACACCTAAAAAGAAATGAAGGGAACCCAGATCCTTAATAGAAAACCGTTGCGCAAGTGACCGGATGACACCATTGATTGCGTCATCGTGGCTTCCCGTGACAATAATATCGTCAACATATACCAAGATAAACACTTCAAGTTTTCCTGATCGAAAAATGAACAGAGACGGATCCGATTTGGACTTGATAAATCCAATGTCATGTAAGTGAGTCGTGAGAGCATTGTACCAAGCTAACGGAGCCTGTTTCAAACCGTAAATCGCTTTTCGAAGCCTGCAAACATGATTCGGTAACAGAGATGATTCATAACCCGGTGGTTGAGACATGTATACCTCCTCAAGAAGGTCGCCTTGCAAGAAGGCATTATTGACATCCAGTTGGCGCAGCGGCCATTGGCGAGTGATAGCAACCGAAAGAACAACCCTTACAGTGGTCGGCTTAATCACTGGGCTAAACGTCGAGTGATAGTCAATCCCTGCTCGTTGTGTGAACCCCTTCGCAACCAGCCTAGCCTTGTACAGCTCTATTGTGCCTTCCGATTTCCGTTTGATCCTGAAAAGCCATTTACAAGCCACAATGTTTTTGCTTGGATCATGGGGAACTAAATCCCATGTCCGATTACTCGTTAGTGCATCAAATTCAAGTTTCACGGCATTCCGCCACTCCTCGTGTTTTTGAGCTTGTTTCACGGTTGTGGGGATTGTGGTGGGTGGTTTGTATGCTAGGCAATTAAACTTAGGTTTCGGTTTGAATATATTGTTTTGGGAGCGAGTCATTGGGCGTTGGTGGCGTGGTTGAGGCACGGGTTGGCTTATCTGGTGTAGTGGAGCAGAGGTGACGGGATGAGAGGTTGCATGTGTCTCGGTAATGGGTGAGGGCAGTGGCTCGACAGTCTCGGTTATGGGAGCTGTTGCTCGAGTGGGTGGGGGTTGTTGCTCGGCTGTCTCAGTTATGAGGGGTGAGGGATGGTGAGACGTACCTGATGATGCCGTGGGTGCCGATGGTGACTCGGGAGCGTCGGGGGCAGGTGTCGAGAAGCTCGGTATAGGGTTGGGCAGTGTTGGGGGTTGGTCGGGGTAAGCTGGTCGATCATCCGAGGGCATGTCGGGTTGCATGGTCCATTCCAAAGTAGCTGATTGGTTGATGAGGTGTTTGAAGCGGTTTTGGTACGGGAAGTCATGCTCGACAAATATGACATCACGGGACATGTATATTTTGGATTTGGTCGGATCATAACATATGTGGCAATGGTGTGTGAGGGAGTGGCCTAAGTAGACACATGGGGTTGATCGTGGTTCAAGTTTATTATTGGTATAAGGTCGAAGCCACGGGTAACATAAGCAGCCGAAGCTACGTAATGTGGTGTAGTCAGGGGCTTTGGTGAATAATTTTTCATATGGGGATAAATACTCCAATGTGGGTGATGGCATTCGGTTTATCAAGTAGACTGCATGATGACAAGCAAAAGACCATAGTGTTGGTGGTAGGCATGCCGTACTAAGTAGAGTTTTGGCTGTTTCGACAATATGTCTGTGTCGACGCTCGGCAAGGGCTACACGCTGAGGGGTGTAGGGAGGACTGACAAGGTGCTCAATGCCATTATTTTGCAAAAACGGGTCTAGACTTTTGTACTCGGTACCCCCATCTGTATAAAACGACAAAATCTTGGCCCCAAAGTGTTTTTCAAGAGTCGGTTGCAATTTTAGGAAAGTGTCTCTGACTTCAGTTTTGTTTTTGAGGGTATAGATCCATGTATATTTTGTGAATTGATCAACAAAAATGCAGTAATAAAGCTTTCTGTCAATCGAGAGAATAGGTGACGGACCCCATAAATCACTAAAGAGTGTTTGTAAAGGCTTGGTACTCAACAATGTAAACTCACGAAACGACAATCTATGTGATTTATTGCAAAGACAGGAATTACATGATGTAGACTTGTCTTGCCTAGACACTGGTAAGGAAAAGTTTTTGCAAACATAATAATAAATCTTGGAGTGTGGATGTCCAAGTTTGTGGTGCCATAGATCATAGTTATTCGGTGTTGTGGCAATATTGGCTGTGGGTTGAGGTTTTGGCCATTCATAGAGACCCCCGTTGCTCCGTCCGTACACCAGCGGCTGTTTCGTTTGTAGGTCCTTCACACAAAAAGTAGAAGGGAAAAACTCTATTGAGGTTAGATTGTCTTGGCAAAATTGTGAGACAGATATAAGGTTTTTCTTAATCTTCGGTGCACAAAGAGTATTGGAAAGCATAAAGGATGAATTTAATGCATTTAAGCGAGTAGAACCGGAATGAGTGATCGGAATCTGCATACCATTGCCCATAGTAATACCTTCGTACCCAAGATACTCTGGCATGTCATGAGGTTCGGAAGTGATATGATGCGAGGCTCCGGTGTCTAAGATCCATGAGTCTGATGCAGCCGACGATGCAGCAGCATAATGAGCTTTGGCGTCGAAGTGATTGTGTGATTTAGAGCGGCACACATTGGCTTCATGCCCTGGCTTGCGACAAAGTTGGCACCGGATTGATTCGGTCGAGTCAGCAGTGCTTCGATTTGCATTGTGACGACCATTACGCCACGGGGCTGCCTGATAATTACCCCCTCGGCCATATTGATTGGTTCGACGGTTGTTGCGCTGATGCGGATTGTTCGGTGGCTTGTGGCTTTGGGCTACGGCAGCTGTGATTGTAGCGGCCGATTTTTTTGATTCATCATGATGAAGAAAGATCTCATGATCTACAAGCTTATCATATAGATCTTCGTACGAGATGGTTGAGTCTCTGGCACGTATGGCGGCTGATATCTCCCGGTAATCTGGTCCGAGGCCGCGTAAGACATGGACAATCAGCTCATCTGTGGCAAGAGGTACGCCGGCTTGGGCGAGTTCATCGGCAAGGGTACGAATCCGATGGAGATAATCCACCATTGGTTGAGCATCCTTCGTGATTCTTGCTAGCTGATCACGGAGGCTAAAGAGTCTGGATTGGGACTTGCTTGCATAAGTGGCGTGCAAGGACTGCCACGCACGGTGGGCGGATGGGGCGCTGGCAATGGTAGGCGCAATGGTTGGACCAACAGACGCCATTAAGGCATTCTGAATCAGCTGATCTTGGCAGAACTAAGGGGAAAAAGCTGGGTTTGGGGCATTAGTAGGACCTATTGTGCGATTGGGTGCGGTGGTGGAGCCATCGAGATGGCCATATAGGTCATGTCCGTGGATTAACATCGAGACCTGTGCCTTCCAGGTTGCAAAGTTCCCACTCCCTGTGAGCTTGATGGGGAGTTGAGACGCCGGGTTGAATTGAACAATTGGCAAGGAGGGGTTTTGGCTGTCGGCATTGAGGACTTGGTTGTTGTTGGCTGAGTTGGTCATGGTGCCGAGGATAAGAGGCTGAAAAAAAAATTGATTTTCTCGGTTAGAGTTTAGTGGCTCTGATAACCATAAAGAGATCAGGTTTGGGTAAAAAAGCTGTATCGATTCATTCGCATTACTGAAGTTTAAATACAGTTTACAACAAGGATAAGCTCCACTTTACAAGGAATTAATTTGAAATTCAAATGCTCCTAATTATCCTCTAACTAATCTATCTAGACCAATATATTCAGCAATATATTCAGCAAGCTTAATCAATTACATTGCCGTTATGGATTACACTTATACTCAGCAAGAATTTTCTACATGATTGATTGGTGAAAACCCCATGTCCGGTGTGTTTCCAAATTTTATAATCCTCCCCTACAAGTAGATTGGTTAGCTAAATTTCATTATATATCGAGCTAGGCACTATTGTTGGTGTGAAGATGGATTTGTCCCTCAAAGCATCCGCAACTGTCACCCCTCTGTTAAGAATAGATTTGAGGCTGTCCATCTCATGTAAGTTGAATAGAGGCCTAAAAGATAACCAATTACCATCTCCAATCACATTAACAAATTCATTCGTCAAGAAATTTCTTGTTTTTAGGATTGCCTTCCAAGTGGCATTCGAGGAAGATGTGATTTAGATATCCCAAATGCTTCTTTTCTTTATGAAAAAGTTATGCACCCATTTACACCAAAGAGATTGCTTGTCTGTCAATAATCTCCATAGCCATTTGGCTACCATGACAAAGTTCATTGTTTTCAGTGAGATAAACCCAAGTCAACCATTGTCCTTAGGAATACAAACCTTTTTCCATTACATTTTAGCCCTCCCAGCTTGATTCTCAGCGCCATTCCATAGATAATTGTTTCACTTCCTCTTTATAGTCTTGATGACTTTCTTTCGGATAACTAGCCGCACAACCCAAAATACGTTGATTGAGTATATTACAGCAGATATAAGTTGAATCCTTCCTGCTGGGGATAACAATTTGGAGCTCCATGAGACCATTCTGCTTTTGATTCTTTCAATAAGTATGGAGAAGTCGACAGAAGTAGGATTAGAGATGAAGATTGGAATACCAAGATAAACCAAAGGGAAAGATTGAGAGTTGAAACCTATAATGACTTTGATGCTTGATTCAATTTCCAAAGACAACCACTCTTCACAAAATTAACATCCAAACCCGAGTGTAACATCCCGTTCCTATACTAAGGGTCAGAACCCTAAAATTCGGTACATGTGAGCGGTGAGCCCAAAGAGAGATTAAAAAAATGTTTTTCATGTTCATGCATTATGTTAGCATATACGCACATGAATATTGAATCTGTGCATATAAACATAATTG
This sequence comes from Erythroxylum squamatum, assembly GCA_025629845.1. Classification (NCBI taxonomy): domain Eukaryota; kingdom Viridiplantae; phylum Streptophyta; class Magnoliopsida; order Malpighiales; family Erythroxylaceae; genus Erythroxylum; species Erythroxylum squamatum. The sequence continues at coordinate 20,493,364 of JAOTBA010000009.1, forward strand.
TACATGCACTCATTGACAATTTTCGGGTATAATTGATTATAAATGTGATTTTATTGAGAATTGTGATTTTTATGTGTTGAGAATTGATTTGGAGGGTATATTTAGTGATGTAGAAATTTTAGTGAATTTTAGAAAAATTTTCTGATGTAGAAATTTTAGTGAATTTTAGAAACTTTTTTTGAAAATTTAGGTAATTTTTTGAGCTAGGAAAATTGCCAAGTGGCAAAATAATTATTAAATAGTAGTAGAAATTACTGTCCAATGGCAATGAAAAATTTGATAAATGACTTTGGGATCTAATGACATATGTCATTGAAAATTAGGAGACAATTGAAGTAGAAATTTGAGACAAAATGGATTAATTATTAAAGTGGACCAAATGGAACCATGGGGACGTGACAAGTGGCAAGTGGCATGTGTCACTTGCCTTGCCACATCTCACCCACGATTTTTTTTTCATTTTGCAAGAGTATCCTTGTGTCACTTGCCTTGCCACATCTCACCCACGATTTTTTTTTCATTTTGCAAGAGTATCCTTAATTTTGTCTTTCATTTGGACAAAATACATTTTCTCCTCTCTACATTTGTTCTTCATCTTCTTCAGTTCTTCTTCATCTTCGCGACACTCACTCTCACCCATCTTCATCAATGTTAAACCTTGCTCTCACTTTTCACTACTACTTTCATTTTCTTTGTCTTTTTCACCTTGCTACTAAAAGACCCAACCTATTCCTCCATGAAAGTTGATGATCGTGGAGATGAAAGAGTTAGGGTTTAATGGTAATTTTTGAAGATTTGGAAGCTAAATCAAGTAGTTCATGTTTTAATTTTATAGGTTTGGTTAAATGAAGCATTTTTTATGATAGTTAGAGGTTAATCTCATGAAATGGTGTTTTGAGTATGTGGGTGTCGTAAATGGTGAAGGTATGTAAATTTCTTGCTTTTATTGATGAGTAATGTTTTATAGAAATGTTTTGGAGGTTGAATGATCATGACAAGGAGTTTTGTTTATGCTAGAATGTTGGTGGAGAAATGAACATATATATATGTATATATTGATGTTTTGTTTCATATAAATGCTAAATTATGGGTTAGGATTTGTTTTATGGATGATTGATGTTGTATATGACGAGTAAGAAACTATGAGTTATTCTACTTATGTTTTTAAGATGGATTGGTTGTGAAAAGGATGTTTTAATGACAATTGAAAGTTGATCAGTATAGAAATGTGTTTATGACCTGTTTGTGTTAATGGACGAGTGTTGAAGTTAGTTGAAATGGAGTGGAGAAAGAAGTGCAAATGAAGTAGAAAAGGTGGTTGAGGTATAAGATGTGTTAGGTGTAGATGATGGAAGTGAAAATATTGAAAATGCAGTTGAAACATGATCTGCGTATGCTTCTGCCAAAGTTCTCCGTGGCCAACTCTCCTTGGTCCGCCGCGACAAACTTGCAAATTTTCACGCAAACTTTTCCTCTCTGGAAAAGTTTGCCGCGACAAACTTTGGGCCGTAGCGGTGAACTTTCAACACAAAACATGCTTTGTTATTTTGAAAATATCTTCCTCTGTAGTTCTCTAAATAGAGTGATTTTTTATTTTACATATATTATAGACATAGGGCTACAATTTTCATGAAGAAATCTAGTTTTAATTAAGTCTCTAAGAATTTGAATTTTTGTATGGAAGTTGAGCATAGAATACTGTTTTAGCATCAGAATAGTCCAACAATGTTAACTTTCATATTTCTTAACGATATGGAATGATCTTGGTGTCATTAAAAACTTAAGAGATAGGAGAACAACTTTCTAAAGTAATTGTTGCCAAATTTTTCCATTTTTCTTATCATAATGTTCATGGAAAATAGACTAGAATGTCCAGAATTTTGGAGATGTTATAAGAAAGAATAAGAGTTTGGTTATTGCTTGATCTTATAATGTTAAAATAACAATAGCGAATGAATTGTTGGTATTAAAGTACCCAATACATGTGTATAATGGAAATGAAGAGGTTCATATGATTGTATTGGTGATTAAAAGGAAATGAGTAATGGGTATTAAATAAAAGTGAATGAGATTTGGAAATTGTGAGAGCTAATATAGCTAGAAATGAAATGACGAGTAATTGAATTGTGAATTTTGATTCTAATGGTTTATTGAGGTGTAAACCTAAGTACAAATTATACTTAGGTGGGTTTTGAAATATGATTGATATTGTGATGAGAATTATGGAAAGATACCTAGGATTGTCATTGAGCACGCATTGTACATATTCCATATTTGTGCATAAATGAATACCTATAAGTGTGCAATTATCGATGTGTGTGCAACGTGTGTATTTCATAATTTTGATGTGCAGGAACAATGTCCACATTCAGACATTTCCAGAATTGGAAGAAAATGCTAATCTGGAGCGTACTGTGAGTAGATCTAGATGGTCTCATTTCATTGTTTGTTTGTTTGAATTTTTTTTATTGATTGACTACTGAATGATTATGTGAATGTGATTGATTGTGTTGGTTTCCGGATAGAAGTTCTGATGAATGTGATGTATGAATGAAATATTGAAGTGCTCATTGAATGTGAATTGGATGAAATAATTCTACGTAATTTGATAGTTAAATGTGTTATGAAAGTGCATTTGCATATGAATGAAAGTGTGAATTCTCAACTTTAATGTTGAATGCTGGACTAAGGTTCGATGATATGGGAATATGATTGAATGGGAACATGCAAATATGATTGATGCATTCCATTTCAGGAATGCATGAAATATAATGGCAGTTGTGACCGGAGTAGAGCTTAAAGCTCAACGTGTGAAATGAGCCTCGAGCTCAGAAAGTGATTAAGAGCCTAAGGCTCACTATGTAAAATGAGCCCTATCCCCATCGGATAAGGGATAGTTAGTAATAAGCCTAGTATCTAATGGATACGGGACAGTTAGACACTCGGTCGCATCAAAGTAACAAATGGAAAGTGGGACTCATGTGCACTACATATGCATTATATGAGTGATTAAATTTTAGTGAGTGTGAAATGTGAAATGATGTGAATTATGTGTTACATGACTGGGTGAGTCATCGATGATGGTCACTCATTGAGTTCGCAAAACTCACCCAAAATTTGCAAATATTTTTCCGACCTCTGAAGAATACCTCGTTAGGCATATGGGAGTATACATACTGGATGCAAGGGAAAGATAGAGGTCGGGATCAGTTCTCATCTGCATTAGTGTTTTTCCTGTTTTGTATAAATTTGTATTCCGCAATTTCTGTAAAATAATGTATTCCAAAATTCTTGTACAATGTGTATAGCAAGGTATTTATGTTGTAATGTAAGGTTATTATGACTAAAAATGTTTTGTTTTCGTAATGGGCCCAAATGGCAATTGAAATTTCGAAGATTGTTTTGCGATGATTGAGAATGTTTATGAAATAAAGTGGGCTAGATTTGGTTATTGATTTTTCGCAAATGTGTATATGTTGTTGTTTCAAAAGAAATTGTACTGAGTTTTGACTATTCGAGTGCTCTAGTATGCCACCCTCGCGGGGCATGGACTCAGATATCACTCAGGATGTCGGGCACGCGTCTTACGACAGTGGGGTGCTTCATCTGTGGTATCAGAGCCCATAATTACTATCTTTTATGGGTGTTTTTTGAAATATGTGTGTCAAGTTACATGCATTTCAGTCATATTATAGCATGTAGCAGCAACTGATCCCTAGTCTGAGTGGCATTTACGTGAGTCAAACGCATAAGCATTTATTAAGAGCCTAAGCAGATAGAAATAGTGAGAAAATTGATGATATGTTAGAATGTGAAAAAAAGGAAGTTGTGGATATCTTGAAATAAGAAAAAGTGTATGGTTTGATATGACAAATAAAGATTTAACGTATTTGTATTGGTGGATGTATTCTAGAATACGGCATCAATGTTATACTAGGATAATATATCCTTGAATGTGGGATAGATATGTATATGTTGTTGTGGATTGACAGAGGAAAATAGAGATATGGTAGAAATGACAAGATTTAAAGTGTATAAACAAAGTTGGATGAAAAACAAAATTTTCTATAATCTAGAGAGACTGAAATTGGGCTTGGAATGGTTGTTTGATTATCGTGATAAGAGTTTATGACTTACTGTAAGAATATGTTAGTGGGATCAAAATCAAAATTTCAGGATGATTATGCATCTATGATTCTGAATTAATTGTGAACATGCATAGGTATGACGAAATAATGGAAATTGGAAGGTGAGACGATGATAACGGTAGATGAAAAAATTGTCAAGGTTAAGTTGATTTGCCTGTGTGAGTGCACATCTGATAATGGGATCACCATGACAAGTGAAAATATTAAGCATACGTGTATTCTATGTGTGGAGATGATATAGGAAGAAATCGGTGACTTATTGAATAATTGATAGTCATAGTTCCTATAGTTCAAAGTCTAAGATGAGTTAGAGTAAGACATGAAAGTGCTTATAGTGATCAATTGGGAATGAATTGAGATTGTTAATGATGTTACCATATATAATGAATTAGGAAAAAGAAGAAGGACACGATCATGGCATAATCCCTACGATCGAGGACACGCACAGAAGGGGAAGTGTTGTCTAGAATCAAATGAGATTAAGGTATCCTTAGCGTAAGCTACTAATGGGTGAATTGTCCTAAATACGTCTCTAGATAAGATGTAATGATTTTGATGGTATATACTAAGATATTAAAGTAAATAATTTGCTTAATGTTTCACTGAGCCTTATTAAAGAGGATGTCCTGATCATATAAGTTATGGCATGAATTGATCTTTTTGAGGTACTAAGAATGGCTGATAAGCAATGATGAAAACAGTTGATTGATAAGGATTACATGAACAATATTGATGATAGTAGCAAGAAATCTTCTTTCAAAGAAGAATTTCACCGAATTAGGTTAAGTAAACCAGATAGTAATTTTTTAGAATGATCAATGAAACAGCAAATCAGAAACGAATATGCAATAAATCAAAAAGCGAATATTAGAGCCATATCCCTAGTGGAGACTCAAGCATAAGAGGTAAAATATGCTACTGAGAAGGTATACATTTTGTTTGATGTAAAGTATCCAACTATGGGATTAGATTATTGAATTTGAGTTGACATTAATTGCTAATATGAGGAGAATATAGGTCCACGTTATATTCTGTGTAAATATGTTCGGGAGATACAAATTTG
>JAOTBA010000009.1:20503317-20516041 GCA_025629845.1 Erythroxylum squamatum
CCACCTGCCCAGATGAAATGAAATAATAATCACGAACACCTCGATGCCTTCATTCATTTAAGGGAGCTAATGAAATGAAATAATTGCCACCTTCATAAATAAAATAAAATAATGAATGGGGGGTGCAGTATAGCGTGCTTGGTGAGGTACTTTTTAAAGTGTCATCCTTTTTAATTCACTTTCATTATTCATAATATATTTACAAATCTGACTTTCTAAAAAAAATGATAACCTAACAGCAAACTCATTCATAGTTTCAGAAAGAACTGCAATCAGATTATTACATCAAAGATATAAACATGAATACGATGCGAAGGTTCAAGATGATAATTCAAAACGTAGGCAGAAAAGAGCAACAGTTCTACCCAAAAGATCATAAGATCTCCTTTCAATTCTTGGGGACACGTACGATGAGAAATACCCAATTTACATGACTGGTAAGGGCGACATAAATTTGAAACCTTTTCTCCATCTCAATAATGTTTAACATCTCAGCCAACTTTTTAGGTCCAACACTATGCACTGCAATTGAAGGAAGTCCAAAAAATGGAGAATATTACGATGTCTTTTCCATGTCTTCATACAACTCCTGTTAATACTGAAAACAACTTGGAATGTGAAGTCTTAAACAGGTTCATAGAGGCCCAAAATGTGGCCATCCAGACAACGCATGGCCGCAACCTGATTTAAAAAAAGTAATTTGCATGATACGTCTAGTTTTTATGCATGAAAGATTTCAGGATTTGTCTTGGATATTATTCAAAGATGATTTCCTTTCCGTGAATTTCATACTTAATAGGGCCATCAAGCTCGCCGCCTAAGGACATTAACTTTGTCACAGTACTGTTAATGTCATTCACCGTGAAAGATAGCATGGAAGAGTAGCCTTTCTGCAAAACATTCTCACTATAAAACTGGATTAGAAACTCAAACAAATTCCAAAACTATAACAAGGGAGATAAAGATTACTTGGGAGATTGCATTAGAGCGAGCTTAAGAGGTCCCAATTGAAGTTCAGCCCAGCGAAGAGTACACACATTAACAGTAAAATCCAATCCTTGCGAGTAGAAACGAGTGGCTATAGGGACATCCTTGTGTAGCTGTAGTATCCACCTAAACGATGCGGCCGGCCCCATCGGCTAAGAGTAAGAAGAGTTTGTAACAACAACGGAGGAAGAATGAAGATTCAAAGGCTACAACGATACCAATTCCTTATTGCTCGGCCCAAGTCCACAAGCCTTCCATGTTTCTTCCATTTTCTTGGAACTAGTCTCTGCCTTGGTTTATGTAAGTTACTCTTTCTGTTTTCCTTAGAACTCCAATGATAACAATAGAATAATTTGGCACCTAAAATATAGTATAAAAACCCTTTTAAGGTAAATAACACAAAATTATCGAAGGGTAAAGGAAACTCTCCATTATAGAAGAGAGAAACACTCCATAACAGAAGAGAGAAACATAAAAAATACTAACAGACTCCATATAAGAAGAAAATACCATAGAAACAATAATAAAACTATATCTATCTAAATACCTATATATATAAAATAAACACCTAAAATGAAAAAAAAACATGATTAGTTTATTTACTTTTTTTCTCCAATTCTTTAATATTAATTTGATGTTTTTAGTTTTTTAAAATTGTTTGATTGTAAATATCTATATTTTTATCACTAAATATAATAAATAAGATAGATAATACTTAAAGATAAGTTAATTTTATTGATAAGTAGAGTTATTAATTTTATTTTATTTATTATAAACTATTAATTAATAAATATGGATTACTAATAAAATATTCATATTTTTTTCATCTATCATAGAATTTATATTTATTATATCAGATCTTATATTATAATCGCAATTAAAATTTTAATTAATATAAGTATTTATTAATATTTAATAATTAATTTATCATACAAATGATGTTGATAATCAATGCTATAAAAATATGTACTGTTGTAATAAATTAGGTAGTACATTTTAACTTTTAATTTTTATGTTATAAATGTTAGCAATAAATTCATGATATTCTATTAATAATGGATAATTAAATAGGATATTTTATTTTTAATTATTAAATAACTTGGAAAACAAATTGAGAATAAAATTATTTACTAAAAAAGAAAAACTAAAACTTATTAAAGTATGTATTTTAAATAAAAGATTAGCATTTTTAATGTATTAAAATTTAAATAATTATTTTTTTTGGAGATCATGTAAACTAAAAAATTTTAAGAGCTAAAATATATTTATTATGAAATAATTTTTCTTTTAAAGATATTTTTAGTTTTAGAATAGATTGTATTTTATAATAATTTAAAAAGTAAATAAACTAAAAATATTACTAAATAAATTATAGTGATCATGTTTTGATTAATAATTAATATTGTATAAATAACTGTTATCTAAGGAAAACAAAAAGAGTAACTTACATAAACCAAGGCTGAGACTAATTCCAAGAAAATGGAGAAAACATAAAAAACGTGTGGACTTCAGCCTAGCCTTTGAATCAACATTCTTCCTCCATTGCCGTATCATGCAAGTTGTCCCTCTTAGAGGTAGCAATCTCATTGAGGTACATTTTCTCACGATATTTAGTCCTTGTTCTTTTCATGCATAATCTTCCAAACCTTGATGTTTCCATTTTTGTCTCAAAATATGTGGTTATGATTACATTTTTTAGTGAATATTGCCTACAGCTTTGATTGATTTGAACTCTGCAATTAGGATTAGGAAGAATACAAGTTATTTTTCCATTTTACTCATTCACTCTTTAACCTTCAATTGCCTTGTAGGGAGAGTTAGTGATTGTAATCATTTGTCTGTTAATACCATGTTAACGAGACTCTATTCTAGATAATGGATCGAAAAGGTGAGAAATCATTAGCATTGTTTCCAGCTAAGTTTCAGAAGAGCATGTGGATTAAACGAGGTTTGGTCGAATTGAGATTTAACATCTTTTCTTGCTATATATTGATCATTGTGGTGAATTGGCTCTCTATCATGATGGCTCTTAAGTGTAACCCATCTAATTTTGGTCGCTTCATTCCTACTATGCTTGAATGCACTGGAAGAGTATTAGGTTGTTGACATTACATTGTCAAAATGTACAGGCAGTTTTGCTGTTATTGATGAAAGTGGAAAGGAAAAGGCTTTAGAATCTGGTGGCAAGGTGGTATGTATTGTTTCTCAAGTACTCTTTTATGAACAAGTTCGGATGCTTCAGAAGTCTACTGAATGGTTTGTTCATATCACATCTTAAAAGTAGAAGTCACTGCAAAATCTTTCCATTACAGAATTTCTTTTATATCATTGGTTTTGCTATTTTAAGAAGCAAATAAAAAGTTGAATTTTGAAACTAAAATTAGGCCTTTTTTTAATCTCAAATTGCATTGTTGGGGTGTCCTTCTGCATGTGATTGATATCGGCATACAACTTTGGATCCAGTAATTCTATTAAAATATTTGTCATAATCCAGTTTAATAAAGTCAATGATTAAGTGTCTCCTAATTTAGGATGTCAAAGCTAACTTACCAAGTGCTTTTAAGTGCCTTTATGAATTAGCAGTGACATTGTACTTACAAAGCCATACATGCTTATTTCTAGCTCATACATTCTTTTTTTTCCCCCTCATGTTATTGCCAACATACGGTTATTTTAAAATTTTCATGCAATTTCAATCACAAGCCAGAAATATTTAAGTTTGCAGCATTATCAGATTCTAAAGGAAATCCAAACAAAAGCACATCTCAACAAGAAGATAAGAAGCTTGACTTGAATGATGGCGAAGATGATAACGATGAGGATGATAATGGGCTCCCTCTATTGGAAGTCAATATGAATCGAACTAGGCCAACAGACTTGCTAATGGATGAAGATTCAAACTCAGGATGAAGATTCAAAAGAAAGAAAGCTCGTGTCTACCTATTCCAGATGTGTACGAAATAGGTAAAGATGGGGGGTTAGCTTCTTTGGCTATTCCCCATTTTCAGGAATTATTAATGCTTAGGAATGATTATTCCATAAGTCTTTTTCCAACCAAACAAAGAATACTTAACAAATAGAAATAGTTATTACCCTCAACTAAACAGGCTGTAAGTTTTCTACTTATTTTGGTTTCCTATTTTCTTTAAGTTTCTTACTTGTTCTAAGATTCCTACTTTCCTTTGCATTTGGATTGCCGTGTCAAGCCTATAAATAGGCCTCTGAAACATTGTGTTATTCATTATATCAATAATACTCTCATATTTAGTTAGCTTTAGCCTTTCTTTATAAATGGATTTTTATGTTTCTTCAAATTCAGTGTGTTAGTTTTCTTCGTTTCTCACCGCATCAGTTGGTATTAGACACAACCATCACCATCAAACATAAAGTATAGCTCGAAAGTAGTTCAGCAAAAGACAGTAACAGATTTAACAGAATCAAGAGTCAACAGAAAACTTCCGAAAACTATCAAATCGTGAAACCGTGAAAAGACCGTTTAATAGATCAAAACATGCAATATCATATCCGAAAGACTATATTGAAAGAAAATTGAGCAAATGATGAGCGGATCTAGCAGAACAGAAAAGAGATTTGACAAAATTAAAAAGTAAGAAGACGCAAATTCAAGATCTGAATCTGTTAAGCAAGCGTTGATGTATGTACCTGATGTGCGGCTGCGATGTTAGGGGACTCTCCGACTTTCGAAAGAGAGACAGAGGCTTTGACGAAAATGAAAGAGTGCGCCCTGAACTGTGCGAAAACTCCGCCTTTTATTGGCGCTAATGTGGGGTTATCCGAACTAATTGACTCATTACGGCTTTGCTATAGTGCCCACCTCCTGACAATCGTGAAACTTTTACTAATCACCATTGATTATGGCAAATGTATGAAATAAAACATGCAGTATCATACCCGAAAGACTATATTGAAAGAAAATTGAGCAAATAATGAGCAGATCTAGCAGAACAGAAAAGAGATTTAACAAAGTTAAAAAGTAAGAAGACGCAAATCCAAAAGACGCAAATCCAAGATCTGAATCTGTTAAGCAAGCGTTGATGTATGTACCTAATGTGCGGCTGCGATGTTAGGGGACTCTCCGACTTTCGAAAGAGAGAGAGAGAGAGACTTTGACGAAAATGAAAGAGTGCGCCCTGAACTGTGCGAAAACTCTGCCATGTATTGGCGCTAATGTGGGGTTATCCGATCTAATTGACTCTTTACGGCTTTGCTACAGTGCCCACCTCCTAACAATCGTGAAACGTTTACTAACCACCGTTGATCATGGCAAATCTATGAAATAAAAATATATTTTATTCTATCCCTCTAAGGCGTTATTCGATTAGTGAAACTAGCACATACATACTACACAAATGTGTACTAATATGTAATGCCATTTTTTTAATTCTATGATTATTTATTTTAAACGTGTTATATTATTATCCTATTTAATATATAAATAAATATCAGGTAATTTAAAATTTTACAATAAAATTATAAATATTTAAATTTTGAAAAGTATATTTTCTTTAAAAGGTTAAAATTTGTTATATTAAAAATATATAAGTTAGAATATTATAAATGAATAAGTAAAATTAGTTAATAAAAATTTGGGATGAAAAATTAAAAAATTAAGGAAATGTATAGTGGTATATATTTGTTATAAATGGATAAAATATATAAACTAATTCAAAATATATTATAATATGTAACTAAAAAGTAAAAAACATATATGGTGCGTGTGACTCAAACAAAATAAGTTAAAAATAAATAAATATTACGTAATTTAAAATTTTGTGATAAAATTATGAATATTTAAATTTTGAAATGCATAATAAGAAAAGAATTATGATAGAATTATTAAAAAATTCTAACTTAGAATATTAAAAATGGATTAGTAAAATTAGTTAGTGAAAATTTGGAATGAATGAAAAAATGTTTAAAATGTTAAAATTATGATAGAATTATCAAAAATATATAAGTTAGAATATTAAAAATGGATTAGTAAAATTAGTTATTAAAATTTTGGAATAAAAAAAGGAAATGTAATAAATCACGCTCGTGACTGAAAAAATGTACAAAAAAATGTAAAATGTTTTGTTATGAAATAAATATTGTAGTTAATTAAGGTAAAAAAAAGTTACATGTTACATTAATATTGCGTAATTTAAAATGTTGTGATAAAATTACAAATATTTAATATACGTAAATACAAATATTATAATATATAAGTTAAAAAGACCAATATCACTAGTCACGAGTGTGGCTTATTAAGTCACTCCCGTGACTGAAACAAAAGTTAATTTTTTTATCATAAATTAAATATTTTAGTTAAAACAAATGTTAAATTTTGTTGTTATAAATAAAATATTTCAGTTAATTAACATAATGAAAAAAGTCCTAACATGTTGCATCATTTAATGTATAAAATATATATAAGTTAGAATATTTAAAATGAATTACTAAAATTAGTTTGTAAAATTTTGAAAGGTTTTCCTTCATCTTATGGCTAGCCTTTTCTAATAAGTTATAAACGAGGAATAAACTCCTCTACTCTTTTGTCCCAAATCATTGCTCTTTATGTTTCTTGGATAATGAAACAATTGATCATTAGTTTTTTAAGTGCTCATCTTAAAAAACAGTATAGATACATTGTCTAAACCACTTTCAGATTTACTTGCCTAACCCGATAAACCTTCAATCCATTCTAAATTAGTTTAACCAGCCTCCAGACCTTAGAAATGTTGATCTCAACCTTTTCATCATTCTCCTCTCTATTATTGTGTATAACCTTTAGTTTGAAAGAAACCACCGAGGCTTCAAAGATAAAATCTTGGAAGTTGGGAGCATTAACACTAGAGTGGTCTTCCAAATTATGGAACATCTCAGCTTAACCACAGAGAGAAGGCAATTGTTGGTGTGTTTTGTTTTCTCTTATAAAATGTTTTGCAGATTTGATTCCAATCCTTGAAAATTGGAGGTATAAAGAGGAGATCAAAGTCTCCTACTCCTCCTCAGTTTCCCAAAGCAAAGGATCAGATCCCTTCTATCAGGAGAGAGTATTACTCTTTCGGGTTTTCTCCGTGATGTCTTGGGTGAGAGGTTATGATGAGTTATGTTGTATGCTAGTAGCAGGGGGAAAGGTTTACTCTTTCGTTTAAAGCAATGGAGATCATATCCTTCCAGCAGAATAGGTGAGTGCAGTGAAGAAGCTTCAGCCTACGAAGTTTCTTCGTGATTTATCGAGGTTTTGAATAGTGAACTGCTCTACTAGTTTAGTCTGAATATGTACGTGGATTTGGTGAAGGTTGTACCATTCTAGGCATCTCCGAGCAATCTTGGATGGAAGACATAAATAGGTGAATGTTGTGATCTGCTTCTTGTATAGATAAAATTCTCACTTTTACTCGTTTTGGAAGCAGTAATTGTTGTACAGTATTTCTCAAGTTCACCGAGGTTAGGTTATAGCCTTGTGATTTTTGCAATGAGATTAGCACCTTGGGCTATCTCTAGTTCTGTACATAACCTTCTTTTTATTGATTTATTATATTTCTAATTTACCAAAAAAAGGAAATGTTTTTGTTATAAATTGATAAAATATAGAAAGTATATATAAAAATTATAAATTTTAATTAAAAAGTAAAAAATTATATCATCATTCAATTAAATTTATATAGTAATGTTAAGAGGTATGTCAAATGGTGAACAGTGAGGTACATAGTATTTCTTTGGAAATATGCTAACCATAAATTATAATTTATAGATAATTAGAAATTGTATAAAGATTTCAATAACTATGAAATTTTAATATGTATTAGAGGTCAGTTTCATTATAATTTTAAAGATAATAATGTTTTAACATATATGACGACACTTCTAAAATGTTAATTTGTCTAATTTAAGTATTTATTTTGTAATAAAACTTATAATAAATCATAAATTATACGTATAAAAAAGTCATCATTGTATATTAATATGGAAAATGTGAATTTTTAATATAAAATAAGTTGTATTAATTTTTTGGAGCAGTAAAAATTTTCTCCTAAATAAGTTAAGCATTAAATGCTAGTGGTCTTCTTTATATCTTTAAAATATATATTAAAAATTTTAAAATATATATTCTTTTCATAATGTGAAACTTAAAAATTATTGTTTTGTTAATATAAAAAACAGGCAAATGATATGTACATTTCCTTGTATTAGGCAAAAGAAATTCATTATAATACGAACAAAAGTACATGATCTTCTAGTAGAAAAAAGGATTTCATTACAATACGAACAAGATTATGCAATGTGTTCAACTTAACTGTTATTTTAAAACCAATGTGATACAGGCATGTGACGTCGCTTGAGATGAGGTGGTATGATAGACACAAGACCACCAAGCGGTGGTCGCATATTTGACTTGTAAATGCGCTCGTCATAGGAGCTTCTGTAAAATTTTAGGAATGGTAAGAAAGACTAGTTAGAGTTGTCAAATTTACAGGTTTTTTAGAAAACAAAAACATGGCGAGTGATTAAAAAAAGAGGGATGTAGGGTCTGCGATTCAACAATTTTAATTGACTTAGTTGTGGTGAGACACTGTGAAATGGGAGTCAATGGGAATAAAGTTTTGTTGGTGGTCGTTGCATAGCGGTTGACGTTTCGCCCGCGCGTTCTACCACTAGGTGACGCAAAGGAAATAGATCTCGCATTCAATGGGTCAATCTGTGCTGAGCTTAAAGGAGACTTGCTAGTGGACCCTATTTCTAAAGAAGCTGGGCATGTTAAGGTAAGATACCATAGTTTGGTTGACTTAGAATGTTAAGACACAGCAAATGAAAACCTTGACGAGGACGAGCCATTTTTAACTGTCGATCTTAGGGACGAATGATGAATCGAAGGGAAGATACTTGTGGATGATTGCGTGAATTATAGAATTCTAATGATTCTTCAAAGTCTAATGAACATACCACCGTGGTAATTGTTAAAAATTCAACAAATGGTCAGACGCCCTATAATGACAATGAAGATTTGAATTATAAGTAAATAGGAGACAACGCGTTAGAAAAATAACAAGAAGTTAAAAAGTATAACATAACTGGGATAGTAGTAATAGGTTGATGTATGTTAAGAAAGTCTTAAAAATGAGTATTTTTCATAAAGATGTTAAAAGCGAGATAAAATAAACAAGAATTAGGCATATAAATAGGAGACATATAAATAACATTATTACCTTCCATAGATAAGGAAAAAAATATGGTGGGCCGATTACAAAAGCTCTGTAAAGTCTGGACGGGTAATAGTCAACAACAATTTTCAATGTGGTAAAAGTACATATGAAAGTTAAAGCAGTCCTGAAAAAGCCTGACAAGATTAAAAAAAATTATAATAGAACATATGACAAAGTTAAATGAAGTCAGTGATCTAAATCTAATTAAATATTCGTCTGCTTAGTATATATATATACTTAATAAATAATAACATGAAGGCATTAAAAAACTTTAGATAGTTAATAAGAACATAATTAAGTATTAAGTAATAAATAATAATAAATAACAATTAACTGAAATAATTAATTTTAATAATTTAGTCCCAACGGTGAAGAGCTATATATATACTTAACATTAGTATATGATACTTAATAATAATTACGAATTAATAATGCAAGATTGTCACTAATATATATACTTAGTATTAGTATATAGTACTTAATAATAATATAATAATAATTAATATGCAATTCACGGTTGCGACATTAGTCATAACTGTGAAAACTGATAAAAGCTATATATATACTAAATATTAATATATAATACTTAATAATAATAAGCAATTAATAATGAACAATTATGACTAAGATATATACTTAATATTAATATATAGTACTTAATAATATAGTAATAATAATAAGTAATTAATAATTAATATAAGTCACAAAGCTTGGACAGCAATATTGGGTGATGAATAATCAGGGACGAAGGGACATGGGGGCCAATGGTGCACTGGACCCCCCTCCCTCAAAGTTATTAAATAATTATGTATATATATATATATGTATGTGTGTATATATATATATGTATGTATGTATATTAGAATGGAGTTATTTAGAAGTTAGTAGTGCACTGGGTCTCCTAAAATTTAAAAAATTAAATATTTGGGCCCCCCTATTTTAAATTCCTAACTCCGTCACTGTGAATGATAATGGGTGATTACAAAGTGTTGTCGTTATCAACGTGCTTATTAGATGGTAAGTGCATATAGGAAAAAGTAAGAAAATTTATAGTTACAGAAATATATATAATAACATTCAAAGCTGTGACTAAATAAGTGACAAATGTGATAATGATGGATAAGGTGTGAATAATACTTTTATAGCTTATCAACAGAGTTTTGGAAAAAATTAAAATACTTGCATCAAACAGAAGTACAAATTGTTCACAGTTTTTTGCATGGTTGATATAGCAACTTCAAAGTAGACGAACTGAGCCGTGTGAATCTACAAAGATGGAAACAAAAGATATAATTTTAAATATGATTAATAATCAATTAAGGAGGATAAAAATTGAAACACACGTACAATGAAAAATTATACATGGTAACTTTTAGTTTTCGTGAACTGAACTTCCAGTAATCTTGTTTAAGGCAAAAAATCTTCAAATAATAGCAAAATAAAGGATGAATAAAACTTTAAAACAAGTTTAGACATAAGAAATGTCAAAAATGAAATTTAGAACAAATATATGTAAACAATATTGTAGATAATTTCTATGGTTTTAAAAAAATAAAAGTGAATAAAAGGTAATTGGTAAAGTTTAAAAATTACCAAAAATAGGTCTGGACTTTTCATCATAACACGCTGCGTAAGCGAATCCTTCTGTTAGTTCAGTGAAAAATTCATTTGCTGTCAAGTTATCTATATTTCAAAGAAAAAAACAATAACACAAAGTAAAAAAAACAATATATGATAGACTGTAAAGGAATATTTGTCTTTCTTTATTTTGAAAAATACAACATTTATTTAAAATGGAAGAAATAGAAAAAGGAATTTTAAAAAAATATAAGATGTAAGAAAAATTGATTGCATTCATAATATTAGAATAAAAAGTATTTTTAAAAAAATATAATATGTAAGAAAATTTATATGCATTCATAATATTATAATAAAAAGTATTGTTACATTACCGACAAATATGTTTTCTCTCCAGAAAAGGCAAGTCTTTAATTTTTTTTGCACTCAACATAGCATTGTCACCCTTAGCTTTCAAGAACCGTTCAATACAAGAGTTGTTACAAATTTTTTTTCTGTGATCAGACAATAATGTTAATGGCAATACCTACTTTCTTTATTGTTGATATAATCTTGCTTCTTCGTCCATAAAAAAACGAAACATAAATAAAACAGTAGAAAAAGACAAAGATCTTACCTGACTCTGCGAAAGAGGAGCTTGCTTGGTTATATAATGAAGCACAACCTTTTTTTCTGTATCAATCGGGGAAGATCTTTAAGCTCATATATTGCTTCTTTGTTGCTCATTTTGAACTAGTAGAAGGTAAGTACGGTGGAAGATTTTACGAAGGTAATTGCTGATAAACAAAATTTAAACGATAACGAAAGCGTTCAAAAAATCAATTAGTTATGCCTTAACCAATTCCCATCATAGTATTGAATTTAAAAATACAGACAAAATATATATTGATCAGTTGTTTAATGATTTAGCCAAAGTAGGAACAAATTTACAAACCACGTCAAGAGAAATACCATAAATGAAATATCCTTTGCTACCCAAAACTCGAGTTGAAGGTAAGGCGGAATCAAATTACTTAAACCCACCACGCATCCGTTGGTTAACGAATGCCCTTTGTCTTGCCAGAGTAAACCACTGAGCGAGTCCACTCTCTAGGATTCTGTTAAGTCAAAATTGACTTTACGAAGTTGAATAATTTTGATGACAAACAAAGATCAGATAAAAGAAAAGAAGATGGAATACTCCTTAACAAAAATCAGACGAAGCAGAATTCAGACGAAGAAGAATTCAGACGAAGCAGAAATCAGACGATAAGAAAAGCAGACGGAAGCTGTATAAAAATCAGACGATACGAAAAGCAGACGGAAGCTTAAATAAATTCAGACGGAAGCTTTACAAAAATCAGACGAAGCAGAATTCAGACGAAGAAGAATTCAGACTTAACAAAAATCAGACGAAGTCCGAAAATCAGACGAAGTCAGAAAATCAGACGATGTCAGAAAACAGATGAAGTCAGAAAATCAGACGATGTCAGAAAACAGACGAAGTCAGAAAAATCAAACGAAGTCAGTAAACAGACGAAAGCTATGCGAAGAAAAAGCAGACAGAGCAAAAATCAGACAAAACAAAAAGCAGACTGAAGTTTAAAGGAAAAGCAGACGGAAGCCTTGAAGAAAAGCAGACGGACGTTTAGATAAAAAGCAGACGGAAGCTATTCAAGGAAAAGCAGACAGAAGTATAGAAGCTAAAAACAGACGGAGCTAAAAAGCAGACGAAGCGAAAAGCAGACGAAGCGAAAAGCAGACGATACAATAATCAGACGAAGACGTAAAGAAGTCGGAAGTATCAGTTTGAGTTAGTTACAAAGCTCAACTGATTAACCGTTTCTTTAAAGAATCAAGAAGCAGTTATTCAAGAAGCAGTTGAAGACTCGACTATAAATAAGAAGTCGAAGTCGAAGACTACACACACGAGAGAGACGATACAATAGACAATTGAAAGATTGCTGTGC
>JAOTBA010000009.1:20516141-20526402 GCA_025629845.1 Erythroxylum squamatum
CCAAAGCATTAAAATGTTCTTACCTTAAACCTTCACCAAATGAAGAGGTGTTTGGTTCAAAAGAAAGCTCTTATCTTCCTCCACCTTTTTCCCTTCTTGCACAACCTCAAAATCTCTCTAGAAGGCTTAGAAAAGATAAAACCCTAGCTCAACTCTTTTCTTTCCTCTTAACCACCGAAACTTCTCTTGTCTCTCTTTGATTTGTTATTTCACTTCCTTCTTTTTCATTTTTGTTTTTTCCCCTCATTAGGAAGAAAACAACACTTCTTTCTTCCCATTTTACCCTTAATGATTGATAAAAGTCCACCTTGCCCTTCTTTTAATGTCTTATGGTTTTTAAATTAAGTAAGCTACCCAAAACACCCTTTTTATGCATTCTTACTACTTCCAGTTTAACTAACCCATGAAATAAATTCTATCAACATAGACATAAAAAAAATTTAACCCAAAAAATTCACCTACGCACCTCTCGTAATTATTTAAAACATGTTTAGCTAAAGAAGAAAAATTCGGGGGCCAACAAATTGTTAATGAATGCATGTACAATTATTTTTATGTGCAAAGATTCAATATTTATGTGCGTATATGCTAACATTATGCATTAGCATGAAAATGCACTTTCTTAATCTCTCTTTGAGCTCACATGTACCGAATTTTCAGATTCTAACCCTTAGCATGGGAACGAGATGTTATAAGTTAGACTTGCCTAAGATGTCTTTAGTGGACCAGTGTTTTAAAAACTAGACCAGACATCGAACCAATTAAAGAAAATGTTTAAGGTTTAAAGGTTCAACCAGTATATAATAAATAAGAAGTAAAAATTAGAAGAATAAGCAAAAATATAGTATAAAATAAAATACTTTATTCAAATAAAAATGCACTAATAATACTTATTAATATATAATAAACTAATAATAAGTCTAATAATTTAAAGTAAGATTGATTCTGACGTAAAATTTAAAATAATAATAATAAATTAAAGTTGTGTTTCTATATTATCATTTAAATAATTCATAAAAGTTAAAGTATGTTCAAAGAAAGTTAATAGAAATGATTCTATCTTTATTCTAACTTCTTTTTTAATGTCCATTAATCACACTTCTTTATAGTTTAAATATTATTTTAAACATATTTTTAAGTTATCTTAAGCAAAATTACTTATATATACTAATTAATAATTTAATTTATTAGACAAATTCATAATAAAAAATATTTATTTTTTAACGATAATAATTTTAAAATTTTCAATTAAAGTATAATGAGATAAATAAATAATCTAAAATTTGACAAACATAATTTATTAGTGAGAGTAAATAAATTTAATAGTTTTTAAAGATAAAATAGTAATTTATTTTTTAGCAATAGTAATTTAAATCAAAATTTTTAATTAAAATATAACGAAATAAATATAAATTATAAAATATGAAAAATATAATGTATTAGTAGATTGTGTGAGTCAAAGTTAGAAATATACTTATTAAAAATTAAAATCTCAATTTTGTTTACAATTCTTTCAATTTGCATGAATCATATATTAACAGATTTCAAAACTTTTCAATGACATGCAAAATTGAAGCAGACCCATGAAATTGACAACTGACAAGCTAGTTTTTTCAAGAATGAAGATGAGCCTACTTGCATGACATATTTTTTATAGTATGGCCAATTTTTAAGAAAATCGCTAGGTTTTATCATGAAAATCGACCGATTTATTATTTAATCGACCAATTTTGTCTCAATTAGGTTATAAACATAAATCAGATAAAAAATCTGGCCGATTCATAAATATTTTGGTCTAACTAATCACTTCAATATGGTTTTAAGAACATTGGGTGGGACTAAGAACGAAATGGTACTCAAATGATAGATCATGAACAAACAGATTAGACCATGGGTACACATTGGTTGGACATGTGCGAATTGACTTAGAACTTAACTAACTTTTACCTTTTCATAAAGATCATGGGTGACGTGATAAATTTAGTGGGATGACGTGGCAAAGAACATAGATGAGATGCCTTATACACATTTTACACATGTTGCTTTAACTTAGGAGCGAGATAGTAGTAAGTTATGTAAACCACCCACTAAAGCAGTGCTTAAAGTGGTTGGAGATGTCAACCACCAAGTTAGTAATTTAGTGGCCTCAAGACCACTTTCTTTTATTCTTGGCCAACAAGTCTCTTAAAGCTTATAAATAATTCATTTGAGCAAGATTTCATTCTTAGAGAAAGTTAGAGCTTCGTATCATTTATATCATTTGTAAAATAATATAAAAAGTTGACAATTTTATTGTAAGGTTGTGTGCTTCTTTTCCTTCTTATTGCTTTCTATTTAATCGTGTTTGTTTAGTGAATTTTGTGAATTTATTGTCTTTGCCAGAAACACCTTAAAAATAAAAAATTTAGTAAGGTTAAATTGAATTACAAGAGTTCAACTAATGTATTTAAACTTTGGCATATTTTGTGAACGAACTTAGATTTGGTTTGAATAATATTTGTAACAGTACTCATCCTCAAAATGTGTGGTTATTCGCGCGCAAACCTCCGGTAAAAATCAGGCACGCGCGTCGAATTAAAGAACCTGGGACTTACAAGACCCCACGTGCTCCTCAGCCCATTGGATGCAGTCCCTAACGGGGAATCTATAGGTACACAAACAGCCATAACGATAATCTCAGATACTAGAAAGTTAATCAACGAAAGTCAGCGTAAATGAACCGCAAATCCAACGGCTGAAATTAATTTACTATCGTCTCTGTCAGAGGCGTAGGTATAAGCTCAAATCACCAATTTAGTTTGGGATGTTTTCTGGGTTTTTTGTTATGAACCCAACATGGCATCGATGATCCAACTTCTTCGGCCGATAGCACATACCAAATTCCATTGTAATCCTTATCCTCCCAATTCATGCTCTTTTCGCGCACAAACTAGAAGTCTCCACTTCAATTCCTTTTCTTTCCCTTCTGGGACTTTGCAGAGGTTCAAGGTGAGAGAGGACACAATCCTGGCCAAGTGTCAGGAAGGCGACTCCCAGGCCAGCTCCGGCGAGAAGAGGACCGACGTCGACAACCAGAAGATCAACAACAATCCTCCGAACAAGCAACGGCGACAAAAGCAAGGGAAGAGTCATTGGTGGTGGTCGAAGCGCCAGAGCTGGAAATGGCAGCCCTTGATTCAGGCGCAAGAAATTGGGGTTTTGCTTTTGCAATTAGGAATTGTTATGTTCGTTATGCGGTTGCTCCGGCCCGGGATTCCCTTACCCGGGTCGGAGCCTAGGCAATCCTCCACGTTAGTTAGTGTTCCTTACAGTGATTTCTTGAGCAAGATTAATACTAATCAGGTCCAGAAAGTTGAGGTCGATGGCGTGCATATTATGTTTAAGCTGAAGAATGATGGGAATGGGAACTTCGAAAGCAGTGAAATGGCGACTAGTCGGTTTCATGAATCGGAGTCGTTGTTAAGGAACATGGCGCCGAGGACAAGGAGGATTGTGTATACGACTACCCGACCGAGTGATATAAAGACTCCGTACGAGAAGATGCTAGAGAATCAAGTAGAATTTGGGTCTCCGGATAAGCGCTCTGGCGGATTCTTCAACTCGGCTTTGGTGAGTTCAGGTGGTTGTTTTTTTTGCTAGCAGATATCGATTTTGGGCTGTATTCAGTACTATTCTTCTTAGTCTTGAGAAATGTTGCAATCTACGTTTTTCCTAATATTGTGCGATTTGTTGGTTAAATGGTGTTCAAGTATAGTTTTTCAACAAACTGTCGCGTTCAATAGACTAGCATTAATGTGGGAAATTGGAATGATGTAGGACAAATAGAAGAATTATTAGCTAGTAACTAAAAGCACAAAATTTGGAAATATGATTGATATTAGGCTGCTGCAATATCAAGTTTCAATGTTGGATTTTGGCTAGGAATGCTGAAATTTTAATGTTTGATTGCGACAAATTTAGGTTAAGATTTTAGGGTTTAATATGGCTAGAATATAGGTTTGCTGGAATTTTGTAAGGAACACAAGGAATGAAGGTAGGAAATTAGTAACCACTCCTAAGATCTAAGAATCACTCTTAGAAGAAAGCATTACACCTTCTAGTTGAAAACCCAAGTTTGTAGAAAATTTACAGATTGCTTATTATTATTAAAGGGCTGAATACAAATATATATAGAGTTTTAGAACTCTTATTCTAGTAAAAAGGGGTTTCTAACAAATTTAAATCCTATTCTAATAAAATTTTTTCAAGTCCTAAACAGCTAGGATAACATTTGTAAAATAGAATAACATGTTTAACTTACGACTACTTCCTATCTAATAAGGAATCCTAACATAATCTAAATTTCAGCCCTTATTTTTTGTTGTCAACTCAATTCCCAATTGTCATCCCACCAAATTAAGGCTTGTGGTTGATGAATTTTTCCTCTTTTATTTCTTCTATATACCTTTAAGTTCTTTTGTATCATGGAACTAGGTGCCAATTTGGTATCAATCAAATCTTTCTTCTAGCACTGCAATATAAAATTTGATTTAGTGATTTTGAAAAACTTCATTTTATTATTGTGGATATCAAATTTCATTATATCATATCAGAGAGACCAAATTCAATTCATATAATATTTCTCTTGTAGCCTAGTGCCTATCACATTTAGTATTGGCAATTAGGCAACCAACTAGAGCAAGGAAAAAGCTCACAATAAATAGTGAACTGGCTTTTCAGTATTATGAGAGGTAGATAGGTTGAATTGTTTCCAATTTTTCATTTTGGGCTTTCTTTTTCTGTTTGTTACAAATGCTTTATTGATGATGATAAAGGAATCTGTCCTTCTTCATTGGAATACCCCCATCACTGGCGATAGCAAGGGGTTCTCTTTCATAAGCACCCTTCCAGTTGGGAAGACAAGAACTTTTCATATTGTAAATACTATGAGTAGATTATTTGTGCTAAAGGTTGGAAAGAAAGAAAATGTCCTTTAGTAAATTATGATAAATTCGATCAGGAGTTTGCTAGTTTGATTTTTTTCCACTTTCATCGCAGATAGCTTTCTTCTATGTTGCTGTGCTTGCAGGACTTCTCCACAGGTTTCCTGTTAGCTTTTCTCAGGTGTCAATTATCACATTGCTCTTAAATTACATTAAAGCTAAGCAATGCTGTGAGAATTCTCAGTGGATATATGGTTGTAGTGCAGCATGCAACAGGGCATATTAGGAACCGTAAATCTGGGGGTTCTGGTGGTTCAAAAGTGTCTGAGCTAGGAGAAGCTATCACTTTTGCTGACGTTGCTGGTGTTGATGAGGCTAAGGAAGAGCTAGAAGAAATAGTGGTATATAGCCCTTTACTGTTTTTCTTGATCCCGATGGTGTGATGATGCCTGAGGGTGTTATGAACCTTTCTTTGAATTTTGGAGCTGATCTTTCTGTTGTTTTTTTACTGCCCAGGAATTTCTTAGGAACCCAGACAGGTATATAAGACTTGGTGCTCGACCTCCTCGAGGTGTTCTCTTGGTGAGTTTATGAATATTTTGGTTTATTGTTCCTCAAAACAATCTGTTTGTGAAATAATGATTCTTTTAGCGGCAACCATGTAGCAGCTTAGATTAGTCACAAGCATGTCTACAACTCATGCTGCCCTTCTATTGAGAAGGTTTTCATAGCCACAAATTTCTAATTTGATTCTGTGACACTGACCTGCTTGTCTTTTGAATTTTAGGCATTGTTGATTTGAGTCTTTGCTTGACCACTGGAAGATAGTCTTAGGTTAATAAATTCTCTTGTGATTGGTTTTGAGCAGTTACTTGTATGCCATCTGACTGGATTTCAGTACTGTATTCTAGTATTTCTTGTAAATTATTGTTTGCAGTTGGTAACTGTTATTTTCTTTATCTTACAGGTGGGTCTTCCTGGGACAGGCAAGACACTTCTGGCAAAGGCTGTAGCTGGAGAAGCCGAAGTTCCCTTTATAAGCTGTTCTGCAAGTGAATTTGTGGAGCTTTATGTCGGCATGGGTGCCTCCCGTGTTAGAGATCTCTTTGCACGGGCTAAAAAGGAAGCACCATCAATAATATTTATTGATGAGGTATGGCTTTTTTGTGTGTTTATTAGTTTATTGCTTGTCTCTTTGGTTGTTGGCAAAAATATACATGAAGAGGAGTGCATGGCATCAATTGTATTTTGTAACCATTTTGCAAATAGATGCTGTGGCAAAAAACCGTGATGGGAAATTTCGCATTGTCAGTAATGATGAACGGGAGCAAACTTTGAATCAGCTGCTCATTGTTAAGCCTCTTTCCAAAGGATTTTTGATATCTGGAATTAGTAGGAATTCTAAAGCTTGAATCTTCAAAACTATTTGCAAGAGATGGATGGGTTTGATAGCAACTCTACTATTATTGTTCTTCCGGTAATCTTGTTTAAGGCGAAAATCTTCAAATAATAGCAAAATAAAGGAAGAATAAAACTTTAAAATGAGTTTAGACATAAGACATGTCAAAAATAAAATTTAGAACAAATATATGTAAATGTTATTGTAGATAATTTCTGTCGTTTTTTAAAAATAAAAAAGTGAATAAAAGGTAATTGATAAAGCTAAAAAATTACAAAAACAGGCTTGGAATTTTCATCATAACCTGTTATGTAAGCGAATCCTTCTGTTAGTTCATTGGAAAATTCATCTGTTGTCAACTTATCTACATTTCAAAGGAAAAACCAATAACACAAAGTAAAAAAACAACATCTGATAGACACTGAAGGAATATTTGTCTTTCTTTATTTTGAAAAATACAACATTTGTTTAAAACAGAAGAAATAGAAAAAGTATTTATTTTAAAAAAATATAAGATGTAAGAAAAATTGATTGCATTCATAATATTAGAATAAAAAGTATTTTAAAAAAACATAATATGTAAGAAAATTTAATTGCATTCATAATATAATAAAAAGTATTGTTACATTACCGATAAATATGTTTTCTCTCCTGGAAAGGTAAGCCTTTAATTTTTTTACACTCAACTTAACATTGTTACCGTTAGCTTTCAGGAACCGTTCAATATAAGAGTTGTTATAAAAAAATTTCTGTGATCAGAAAATAATGTTAATGGCAATACCTATTTTGTTCATTGTTGATATAATCTTGCTTCTTCGTCCATAAAAAAATGAAACAAAAGTAAAACAGTAGAAAAAGACAAAGATCTTACCTGACTCTATGAGAGAGGAGTTTGCTTGGTTAGATAATGAAGCACAACCTTTTTTTTTCCTGAATCGATCGCGGAAGATCTTTAAGCTCATGTACTACTTCTTTGTTGCTCATTTTGAATAAGTATAAGGTAAATACGGTGGAAGATTTTACGAAGGTAATTGCTGATAAACAAAATTTAAACGATAACGAATGCATGTATAATAAGTTCAAATAAAGAATGCATGTGTAATAAGTTGAAAGAAAAATTAATTATTTTTAGATTTAATTCCCAACAACTGAATAAATTTCATTTATAACATTAGAAAGCCAAATTAATTGTTTTTAGATTTAATTGACATTAAATGGGAGGCCTATTTGTTGAATATTGTCTAAATAAATTTCATTTATAAAATTAAATTCGTGTTTCTATTGAAAGATTGTCTGTGGAAATCTAAATTCGCCGTATATCTGTGGAAAGAATGTCTGCGAAAATCGACGGCGTATCTGTTGAAAGATTGTATCTATTGAAAGATTGTCTGCCGAAATTGACCCCGCATTTGTTGGAAGATTTATGTTGTATGACGTGATGTAGCCTATTTAGTAAATAATAATAACATGCACGGTTGTGACTTGTTTAGTCATAACCGTGCAGTTTATAGTTAATAATAATAACATAATAAACAATTAATTAATAATAAGAATTAATAAAAACATGTAATAATTTATAATCAATAATAAGATAAATAATAATATTTAATAATTAAAAATTTCATAATTAATAATCAATAATAATTAATGAATAATACTTATTAAATGATAATTAGACAGCAGTGCACGATCGTGCAACCACTAGATGCTTCCTCTCTGTCATGATCATGCTTATGCACGATCGTGCAACTACAGATGATCAACTTTCTGTCGTGATTGTGCAACTACCATACTTCACCTTTTTGTAACCATCGTGCTTAAGCACAACGGTGACGAGTGGAACTCGCCAGGTTGAAGTTAAACACGAAATTTTTAAGTAGTTTGACCTTGCTATATAATAGCATGCTCACTATTGTAACTTAACATGTTACACCATGAGAAAAAATGTAATAATTTAATAATAATATTTTATAATTAATAATAACATGCATAATAATCAAATAATATTTTCTTCAAAAAAATCAAATAATATTTAATAAATAATGATAATATGCACGATTGTGACAAATATATAGTTAATAATAATAATAATAAGTAAAAATTACATAATTAACAATTAGTTAATAATAAGAATTAATAAAAACATGTCATAATTTATAATTAATAATAAAATAAATAAAAATATTTAATAACAAATAATATCATAACTAATAATCAAATATTAATTAATCAATAATAATTATTAAATGATTCCGTTTGTCATATAGTAGCACACTCACGGGTGTGATCCATGAGCAATGATTTAATAATTAAATAATAATATTTTATAATTAATAATAACATGCATAATAATTAATTAATAATATTTAATAAATGATAATAACATGCACGATTGTGACTAATATATAGCTAATAATAATAATAATAATAATAATAATAATAATAATAACAACAACAACAACAATAATAACAATAATAATAATAATAATAATTAAAAATTAACAACTAATTAATAATAAGAATTAATAAAAACATGTAATAATTTATAATTAATAAGAACATAAATAAAATATTTAATAATATTTAATAACGAATAATAACATAATTAATAATCAAATAATAATTAATCATTAATAATTATTAAATGATTCCCTTTGCCATATAATGTTAAGTCACACCCGTGAGCAAAGATTTAATAGTTAAATAATAATAATTTATAATTAATAATAACATGCATAATAATCAGATAATAATTAATTAATAATATTTAATAAATAATAATAACATATACGATTGTGACTAATATATAGTTAATAATAATAATAATTACATAATTAAAAATTAATTAATATTAAGAATTAATAAAAACATGTAATAATTTATAATTAATAATAACATAAATAAAAATATTTAATGATATTTAATAATGAATAATGCCATAACTAATAATCAAATAATAATTAATGAATAATACTTATTAAATGATAATTAGACAGTAGTGCACGATCGTGTAACTATTGGATGCCTCTTCTCTGTCACGATCGTGCTTGTGCACGGTCGTGCTACTACAGATAATCAACTTTCTATTACGATCGTGCAACTATCAGATTTCACCTTTCTGTCACCCTCGTGCTTAAGCACAAGGGTGACAGGTGAAACTCGCCTGGGTGAAGTTAAACATGGAATTTTTAAGTAATTTGACCCTATCATATAATAGCATGCTCACCGTTGTGACTTAACATGTCACACCATGAGCAAAGATTTGATATTAAATAATAATATTTTATAATTAATAATAGCATGCATAATAATCAAATAATATTTAACAAATAATGATAACATGCATGATTGTGACAAATATATAGTTAATAATAATAATAATAATTACATAATTAACAATTAATTAATAATAAGAATTAATAAAAAAACATGTAATAATTTATAATTTATAATAAAATAAATAAAAATATTTAATAACAAATAATATCATAATTAATAATCAAATATTAATTAATTAAAAATATTATTAAATGATTCCGTTTGTCATATAATAGCACGCTCACGGGTGTGACTTAACATGTCACACCTGTGAGCAAAGATTTAATAATTAAATAATAATATTTTATAATTAATAATAGCATGCATAATAATCAAATAATAATTAATTAATAATATTTAATATATAATAATAATATGCACGATTATGACTAATATATAGTTGATAATAATAATAATAATAATAATAATAAATAATTACATAATTTACAATTAATTAATAATAAGAATTAATAAAAACATGTAATAATTTATAATTAATAATAACATAAGTAAAATATTTAATAATATTTAATAACGAATAATATCATAATTAATAATCAAATAATAATTAATCATTAATAATTATTAAATGATTCCCTTTGCCATATAATGTTAAGTCACA
>JAOTBA010000009.1:20560403-20574166 GCA_025629845.1 Erythroxylum squamatum
AAACGTCACGAAAAGTCTGAACATTTCGTGACGTTTTATAAAAAAAACGTCGCGAATAGTATATTATTCTTGTAGTGAATCTTGACTTGGAGAAATTAAATACGAAAAAGTTTCATAATTATTTCGTTACATATGGAATCGAATCCTGCCCTGGTTTTCCAACATAACTAACTAAAGAACTAAAAAAAAAATAGAAATGTGTGGATAATTTTTTTTGACAAAGTTGTTGAATTAGTGTTGGAATTAAATATTTTCAAAACATTGATTTTCATGTTAAACATTACGAAATATTTGGTTTAAATGGAATTTTCAGTTTTTATTGATACCGTATAGTATGCAAAATAAAGAATTGACAAAGCAGTGAACCCACAAATATTTTATCGGAGAAGCAGAAGAGAAGGTAATCACAGTACTCATTCTACTTCATGAGATAATAATCCTCGTACGTGGAAGTTTCAACCTTTTTTGTTTAAATCTACAAAGAGGCTTCTCAATTCGTTTCCGGCCCACACTAAATTGCATGCATATGTTGGAAGTTTAACTGAAGAAGGTGTCGGGAGTTTCAGGAACTGGAAGCAGTGATAGCTGCTCAAAGAACCCATTTCATACACGCCCGATTGATGGAGTTTCATATATGAGCATAATCTACGAAAGCTAGGAGATTCTTTAAGCTTTGCAAATGGAGAACAACTAATAATGCGATTATGAAACTAGAAAATTTACTTCTTTCCATTATCCATCCTTGAAAACCTAGAATTCATCAGATAATAAGAGAAGAATATCTAATACAACTAATCCACACAAAAACCAAGAAAACTTTGCATTTGACTGATAATGAATATGTCGGCAACGCTTAGCTACGATTAAAAACCACCATTTAGTTAACAAATCAAGGACGATCAACAGCTATGACCGTGACTTACAACTGGATCTTTATTCGCCGTTTTCTGATAACTTAATTAGAACCACGGACCAGATTCAAATCAGGAAAGAATTAGAACAATATAGATCTAATATGAGCATGAGACTTCCTTGCTCTCTCGTGAGTCACTTAATTTAGTCTTCTTCGTGAAACTAATTAATACATACAAGCTAAATTCTATGAACTTCAAATTGTTCTAACATCTTGGGCGAACTTCTCTAACCTCGCAGAGATCCTTCCAGCCATAGAACTCGGCCCAGAATCACTAACCTGCGGAGATTAACGTATTATACCGTACCCTAATCATCAAGTAACTAGAATTCGTCGTAAATACGGTCAATATATAAAATAATTCAGCGATTACCTTTGAGTGTATTGTGTGGAAAACAGTATCATCGACCACCGAAAAGCTTGCATTGACAATCTCAGCTCCTTCTTCTTGGAGAACGCGAATGGCTTCATTGAACAAGAAGTGGCAATGCAACCCAGTTATCAAAATAACCTCTAAAGCGGAACCTGTTTCCTGAATGTCGATCTGTGGCCGTCTTAATCCCATTGTCGCTTCAGTTTGTATGCTTGTATTTGGTCTTTCTATTCCCAACAATGCATCTTTTCTTTCCTTCATTTTCTCTAAGTTTATCTGCAACTTTTTAATGTAGCTTGCGGCCTCATCAATTTGATCTGGCAGTGACGTTGATTCCTGCAACCCCGTATAAAGAAATCACACCGAAAAGAAAAAAAGAAAAAAGAAAAGAAAAAGATGATGACAAGTTAGAAGATATATACGTGTAAGTAAAATATGTGAAATAGAGAAAATGGAAGATGAGAGTGTGTGACCGTTGAACCAAGACGGGGTACAAGAGAATTGAGAGTCGAATAGAGGGCTTTCATCTGATTTCTCCTGTTCCTCTCTGCAGTTTTCCTATCAGTTTTGGAAGAACTAGGATCGTGGTTCTCCATATGATGCGTGCAGGACAAATCTAAGCTTCAACCAAATTGATATAATTTCATATCTATGGTTAGTTTGCTTGGAAGCTCTTATCGTAGTGAAAAAGATAAGATAGACCCAATAAAGCCAGAAACTAATGATATGATTTGATGCAAGCGAGGAAAAGTTGGTGGATTGAGAGTATATGGTGGGGTCTGCTTGATGTTTTGGGTCGTCTACGTGAACCTCCTTTGTCGGGACCAATTCTTCTGTTACTTTTATCCAAGACTAACCCTATGTCATTCCTGCATAGTCACAAATTTCAGTAGCTAGGTCTTAGTAAAATTTTTAGTTAGATAGTGATAGAACAGGGTGGTCTGGGATAAAAGGAACAGACGATCTTCACTCTCCCGCCTAATTCCTGATGAACTGTTGCCATTTCGGCCTAAAACGACAATTTGCTAATCATGGAACAGAATATTGGTCTAAGTTGCGTTTTCCGTAAACGGCTTGTCTTGTTTCATGTGAACCTCGTTGTGATGTTTATCCGCCCACGATGATAAACTATAGTCAAATTCAAGTATTGAGATAAATTAACTGTTCTTAGTTGCCATGGGATAAAACGTGTTATATCAATCTCAATCATTCATTCATCTTATCACTTTAGTTACCTGATTAATTATATATAGAGCGTACTTTAGAAAATAATCCACAAAAAGTGACGGTGATAAGGTGGTTATTGCAAAATCACCGTCTTTTCGTTGTTGATTAAAAAAACACACTTGATTGCTTTCGTTATTTACGGTAAATTTTTATGTAAATCTTTGAATTCAGATGCTTTGTCCAATATTATGGTGTCTTATTTTGTCTCATAAATCTCAACTATTTTTTTATACAGGTAGACATTATAATATTGGACAGAGGATCCCGTCCTTAAATCTTTAGACCAGATGCTAAAATTTAATTGACGTACGGTCGTACAATTTCCAAGAACGTACCAAGCATTTGTAAGATAATGTCTAGCTTTAATCTTTTAA
Organism: Erythroxylum squamatum; assembly: GCA_025629845.1. NCBI lineage: Eukaryota > Viridiplantae > Streptophyta > Magnoliopsida > Malpighiales > Erythroxylaceae > Erythroxylum > Erythroxylum squamatum. The sequence continues at coordinate 20,563,291 of JAOTBA010000009.1, forward strand.
GCAAAACAATTGTCTTCCTCAGATAATCTTAAGAATGTTCACTTCTTTCAGATGGCTGCGGCTCAACTCAACATTGCTGTAAATGGATTAAAAAACACATGACTTTAGCCAGTCTCTGCACAACCCCCATCCAAAAGCTTCATGAAATGTACTAGAAAATAATAACAAAAAGGAGAATCAAAGGCTACGAGCGGGGTTACATGAAGACTCAAGTAGATATTACTCGTTAAAATGAGTATCTTGCACAAGAGCATTGCTCTTTATAATTAGTTAATGCCTGCCCTTTTGGGATGTGTTATTACTCGTTAATTATAAATTATACCATATGCAATACAGGCCATTAAAGTTAGATATGACGGGAAGGCTTCCACCAAAGATCCTTATGAAGCTGTCTATCCAAACCATCACCTTCGGTAGACTACAAAATTAACCTTATCCCGCAGGTACACGGTCAAATTTGGCAGTTTTGATTGGTCATTTCTAATGTCAGGGGAGATGGAAAAAGATCATATGTCTTAATCCAATATGGTATCTCAAATCTAGCAATAAGGGGAAAGAAGTATTCTGTTGAACCCTCGATTCTTGCATTCAAAAACCTGAAACAAAGGGTTCTCTATATGTCGCTCTGCGGACCACAATCAGAAAATGTCGAGAGCAATACACATCAAAATAGACTGACCCAAAAATAAAAAAGAGGGGGAGATTGACTAAAAGGGCACCTTCTTGGCTTGTCTTTTTTGTTCAGAAATTTGCCCGTATTCATAGGTATATAGTTCATGTAAACTCAGTATAATAAACACTAATATTTCTGAAGTTCAAGGTATAATTTCCTTGTACCTAAATACTGACTTCATTGTAACTCCCTACTTTCTTACTTCAGTTAAACTTCGTTTTTGTTTTCAAGTTAGGAAGGTCCTTGCTCGGGACATGCATTTTGAACCCTATGGCCAGATATACTGAAGATGATTGTGCACATTTTCTTTCTACGTATTCTCATCGAACCTCCCTTGATAGCTGATATGCTTTCTTTTAACAGGGGAACTGCAAATGGGAATCTCTATCTTTGATGTGTTTCTTTTTGCGGCCCTCCCTGTTAAGCTTTCTTTCGAATGCTTATTGTTTACGGTATCGAATTTTCAGGCTTTCCCTATCTCAACTCAAAATTGTCATGATTAGCGTGAGAGTCCTCTACTTTTTAGTTTCAATTGCACACCGACCCTTCTCGTTAGCTCAAATTTCCGTACGGCTCTTTACCACAAAGAATTCTTGTGAACAAATCTTCTTCGTTTCAATACTCAAAATCTTGACAGTTTAAACAGCCTCCAAAAAGTATTTTGGAGGCTGTTTAAATGATATACCTTATGTTTAAACGAAAGTTTAAATGTTAATTTTATAAATTAGAGTTACATAAAAGATAAAGAAATATTCTATTTATCATAATATATCAAAGAGACATGATTGACCATTTCAAGGAAAACCAAGAGGCTGCCGAGAATAAAACATTGACGTATATAGGTCAACATTTTTGCAGTACACACTAGAAAGCTCCATCTTTTTGAAAGGATATAAATGGCTCTATCGTGGACGATCCCAGGCCAATTGGTGTCCACCATGTGACGTGAGGGCGTTAACTCGAATAATGCCGTCAGTCAATCACTATCCGCTAAAATGCTAAGTGGTAAAGAAAAGGTTTGGATACGACAGGATAGCTGACAAAAGCACTCGTAAATCTTTTGGCATCGTATATTCGTATGTCAACTTTTAAAAAACCAATTTCAGTGGACATCACCATATGTCAACTTTTAAAAAACCAATTTCAGTGGACTACAATGCTTCTTGTAAAGTAACTAAAGATCTTGATTTTGAAGCAAACAGCTGCCTCCCATGTCTAAACCTGTCTAGTAACGTACAACCTTATCGCGTTTTGGAGGACCATTGGACACTTGGCTTGTTATTAGTATCATAATGTCCACTAAATCAATTTAAGACTACAACATAGATTACTCTTTCATTACATTTTTCTATCATCCCACAACCTGTCAGAGCAATAATATCCCCCACTCCTAAGAAGCACAGACACGGACACGAACACGGGACACGAACACGGGGACACACCAATTTCTAAAATTTGGTGGACACGGATACGGCATATATATATTATAAAATTTAAAATTTAGAAAAAATTTAGAATTTATAATATGATATATATTGATTGATGTATTTCAAAACTTCCAACATCTTGATAGTTCATACATATTTGATACTTTATAAGCTCCTCTCAAAAAATATGGAGCATATATTCCATTAAGCAATGTCCGAGCTGTGTCCACCGTATGTCAGTGGGTGTCCGACACGGACACGACTCCATTTTGTCGTGTCCGTGCTACATAGCTATTTATCAATTTCAAAAAGTAATTAAAAAATGATTTAAAGAATTAGGAGTACATATAAACAATGTAAATACAAATTGGAGGACATTGATTTCATTGCTATTTAAAATTTGTTGATTTCATATTTTTGTTAGTACTATTTAATGATTTCAAAACATGATTTAAAGGATTTCCTGGCGCACACAAACAGTAAACGTAACCGCTAAAAGAATGCAATAAAGAAAGTTGAATAAATAATTGAAAATATTAAGTAATTATCCAAATAGTTAGAATTTTAATATATATATATAGCAATGATTGATGCAAAAATATTTAAAAACTTGTTAGTAGTAAAAATGTGTACTTGTATTTAAGAGTATTAAAAGTCATCTTACTATTTAAAGTCATCTAACTCAAATGCATCCAACAGCGACATATAAAATTAAGTGAAAAATGTCTAATCAAACAATTGAAAAGAACATGTAATATTAAGCGATTAATTAATAAAAAATTACAGTTTTAATATTCATGTGTATAGCTCCAATACTATATTGATATTTAATACATAAATTTTCAAAATACTTGTATCGATGTTTCACTAACATGAATCCTACTTAATATTCTTCTCATTTATACACTTATAAAGAATGTCTTTATGTAAAATTTTCAAAATAAATAAATACATGATAAATATGATACGTGTATCAATTAATATTTGTATCTACTAAAGCACACATAAAATTCTTTGAATTGTGGAAGTTTCCAATTTGTTGTCACGTTTGAAATTCACTCAGTGATGACACTCGCTGAAGTACATCTTTTTGCAATAGTCAATCCAAATATTAAAATACATTATGCCTCAGCTAATTTAGCTGTTTTCATTCAGTCCACTTCCATCCCGTCCACGTACATTGTCGCGTAACCTCAAGTTATTAAAAATTTTGCCATATGAAATGGCGTTATATAAAAATATATATATATATATATATATTATTCACGACCAGAAAGAGCCGTAAGATGTTATGTAAACTCTATGTAGTGTGACCTCAGATCATTAAAAAATGATCCGCTTACTTAGTAAGTCATGTTCGCTTAAACCAATCATATATTTTTTATATTTAATATAAAATATTTTTGTATTATGTTTACATTTTTAGTTGATTAGTTATAAAATAGTATAAAAAATGGTTTATTCGACCAACAATTATAAGTAACTTATAATTAGTTTGAATTACAATTATAATCCAATATTTATTATAGATTAATTCATGTTCATACAAGTATTTAATTTCCACATATGTGTAAAGACATTAAAACTTTATTAACGCATATCATCATAAATTATGTCACGATTGTAATGCCTATCTCATACTTACCATCAATGCTAGTTTACTTTTGACTTAAAAATTTCTCCAACTAGCTAGTATAAAACCAAAGTGGGTGCCCTATTCTTGTCCAGCATCGATTAACAACTAAAATTTTACTATTCATTAAAGATTCAAGGAAAAAAAATATTGAGCACTTGTGAAAAAATAAACATGATTATGTCTATTTGAAGCCCACTCGGGGTCTCATTGCTATTAGTGAACTATATTACACCTTCATTTACTTATTTAATCATATACGTGTAATGCAACAATATATCAACATTTCATTTGTTCACAAACTCTAACAACTCCATTTTTTATATTTCTTAGGTGGTCCACCAAAATAATGATACAAGTTATTATTATTGTATGTAGTACTTAAGCATGGTCTAATCTAGCTATGCTTAAGTACATACATGTTATCACACACAATCAATAAATGATAAATTTTGGTCTGGATGTTGGGTTTGAACCAATTAATTTAGGAAATTTTGAAACTTATTACGGCTATCCTAGTACGTTTCGGACTAACTGCTTAAATCATGAAAATATTGTTTTTAGACCAATGATCAATGTTACAATTAGATGATATCTTTCCCTTGAATCAGAGCTTGGTAATCTTGACTTCTCAATTTTAAATTTAGTTGATTTAATTTGTTTTCGCCTTAATTTTAGTCAATCGGTTATTACATCAAAACCCCCCATTTAATTTTATCGCTTGAAATTCAAAAACTAGTGTTCAATTCTCTAAGGATTCGACCTGGTTCTATAACTACTACAAAAGTTTGAAGAATCAAAATTATTTTGGGAGCTTCGACAACCCGACCAAACTTGAACTTAGGATTATGAGAGACATTGATCTTTAACATTTGAGAGAGCCTTCCATACACAAAATAAATAAATAGGGGGATAAAGGGTCTCCCTATCTAATTCCTCTCTTCCCTTTAGTAATATCAAAAAGGGTGCCATTAATCAGAACACAATAGGTTGTAATAAGGGCACAAGCCTTAATCTAGTTAATAAAGATATCAAAGAAGCTGAAAACCTTGAATACCTAGATGAGGAAGGACCAATTAATGGAATCAAAAGCTTTATTGAACTCAATCTTAACAGCACAATTCGAGAGAGAGTTCCTTCTGGGATAACCCTTTAGGAGCTCCTGAGCAATAAGAATATTGTCACCAATGCTTCTATCCTTCACAAAGGCACTTTGACTCTCACAGATTGTGAGACCGAGAACCCATTTCAGATGATTTTCCAAGATCTTAGCAATAATTTTGTAAATGAAGTTTGTGTATGCTAAAATCACCAAAAGCAGAGGGGTTAGAAATTTTGGGAATTAAACAGATAAAGGTTTTATTGAACTCTTTTAGGATGAACCCCTTTTCAGAAAACTTATTAATGGCCTTTCTAATCATAGATCTAATAATAGATTAGTTCTTTTGAAAGAAAAAATCATTTAGTCCATCAAGACTAGGAGCCTTCATCCCATTCATAACAAAAATAGTAACAATAATCTTATCATCAAAGATAGGTTTCACCAGCTCCTGGGAGGCTTTAGCAGAGATTCAGTTGGAAATAATATATTAAAGAGAGTATACAGAGGTAAAAGAATCAAGTTCTGAACCCAAAAGCCCCTATATAAATTGACAACCTCCTCCATTATACTCGGTTGATCATAAAGGGGTATCCCATCTACACTTATTATAGTGAAAATTTTATTGAGATTTATCCTATTTGTTAAGGAATTGAAAAAGAACTTGGAAGCTTTATACCCTTCCTTAAGTCAGTTAATCCAAGCCCTCTGTTGGATGAGTGAAGAATGATTTTAGGACATCTCTTAGATAGGTTTCCACCTCTAAATTTTTCTTCTGAATTAGATTAGGATCTCTGGGATTTAAAGAAAGTAAAAATTGAGTTGCTACTAATCTTCCCTTGGCATCATCAACAACTACTTGAGTGATAAGAGAGTGAGATGTTTTCAGCTTCTTTAATTCTATTATAATAGCTTCGAATTTTTGGTAACAGATGTATTGTCGAGAGTCAAAGACTTGAGCTAATAACCCTTCATAATTGCATCGTTAAAACCATCTACTTTGATAGGAAAGTTATTAAATCTAAAGGGTTGATGAGTGGAGGTTCTATAAAAAGATCAACAATTAGAATCGGGGTATGATCTGAAAAAAGAGGATCCAAGAAAGAAGCCTTACTATTGGCAAATTAAAAGATCCAATCCCCATTTATTATTGTTATATCAAGTTTTTTCGGAATAAACCAAGCATTCTTTTGTTGATTACTCTAAGTTAGGGATGGCAAAAGGGCCCAGGTCTGACTCGACCCAGCCTGAGGCCCAACAGGGTAATAATAAAACAAAGTCGTTTTGCCAAATATGACGTAATTTTTCCATTTTTAAAAAGCTAAATAATTTGGCCCGAGCCTGAGTGGGATGCCTTGGGCCATTGCCATCCTTACTCTAAGTGAAGGAGTAACCTTCATGTTTAAAATCTAATAAACCCAAATGATCCACACAAAGGTTTAGATCTTCAATGTAGTTCTTTAGACTGTAATTTCCCTCTACTTTTGACTTATAAATAGTAGAATTGAAATCTCTATAAATGATCCAGGGACGTGAAAAGGTATATGGGATGTTTCTTAAGGAAGGCCACAAACTACTCCTTTGGAAACTTGTATTAAAACATAGACAAAAGAGGAGTGGATTGTAACTCCTTCCAAAATGAAATGAACTTTTAGGTGCATCATCTGCTTATTAAAGAACTTCTCCTCCACTTTAACAAAATTCTCGTTATAACCAATAACAATTATGCCATAATGATGGTGTTAATGTTTGGAGAGAAAATTCTGACAGAGACCAAAAATGTTCACCTTATTCATATACTTGAATCTTATTTTTATTTCAAGAAAAACTATGATAAGATGCCTAATCCTCCCAAAAAAATCCCTCAAAGCAATCAACTTTTTTGGGTTGTTAATACCACGAACATTCCATACTAACATTGTCATATCAGTATATTTTTACCTTTAACACCTTTCCTCTTTCCACTTCTCTACGTCCTCTTACTGGTCACATTTTGAAAATCATCTAGCTATGTTTCCTCCATTCTCCAAGTTTGCAGGATTGATTGAGGAGTTAGTAGAGGAGGAAGCCACTTCATCCTTATTAAAAGATTCCATTCTGCACACAAGGGGCTTTATAAGAGTTGTTGTTATTTTATAATCCGCTGCCTCTTAGTTTACCCTCTCCCTTGCATTTGAGTTGGTTGGGGAAATGATTTTTGCAGCACTTACTTTAACAATATCCTCTTGTCTTGGTTGGGGATCCTTAGGGCTGGATGTGTCAATCTCTAATCTCATTAATTCAGCATAATCACCTTTAATAAACACCTTACCTGTCGATTTTTAGACCTTCCCTTGTAAAATGCACTACAAGAAAAGTAGAAATTAGTGACGGAAAATTACCGACGAAAAATAAAACGTAGCAAATTAGCGATGGAAAATCTATTTCCGTCGCTAAAATTGACGTGAAAAAAATTCATTTAGTGACGGTTTCAATTTTCGTTGCTAAAAATGGAGAGAAACCGTCCTGGCAAAATTAGCGACAGATTTTAGGGACGGTAAAAGTTTCTATCGGTAATTACATTGAAATTAGCGACGGAAAACTTATTTCCGTCGCTAAAAATGGACGTGAAAAAAATTCGTTTATTGACGGTTCTAATTTTTGTAGCTAAAAATAGAGGGAAACCGTTCCGGCAAAATTAGCTACGAACTTTAGGGATGATACAAGTTTCCGTCAGTAAATAAAGCAGGAATTAAAGGAGGTATAATAAAATTTAAAATTTCTGACGGAAATTAGCGACGGATGGTAAAAGTTTCCGTTGGAAAATAAAGCGGGAATTAAAGGCGGTATAATAAAATTTAAAATTTTCGACGAAAATTAGAGACGGACAATTCCGTTGGTAAATCATGTTTAAAACACCCGACCACCCCTTCCCCACCCCCACCCTCTGGTTCATCTTTTTCGTTTCTTCTTCGGCGCTCTTCGGTCTTCTTCCTCCTCCGGTGACTTCCTCTCCCGTCTGGTGAGTTCTCCTCTAGAACTAAAGTTTGTTTTTTTCTTGCTTTTCTTTTTTGCTCCGGTTTCTTTATTACTCTTTCTTGGTGGGTTTTTGATTGTCATATATAATATTTATTTATGTGTTGAATTCTTTTTGTTGCTGAAGAAGAAATGAGGATTATTGAAGAAAGCCCATAAAATCCAGTAAAGGGAAGCTCTCTGAATACTCTACTGAATCCTGGTTAGTTCGCGTCTTCAGTCTTTCTTTAAGCTCTCCTCATCTCTGTGTTAGTAATTTATAGGCATTTCTTTGATCTGGAATTTTGCTTCTTGTATATTTCTTGTAAGTCTATTAAGGCTATAGAAGATTTTTTTTAGGGAAGTGTATAATCGTTAGGTACTTTTTGTTGAGAATTTTATGGCTAGTTCTGCTAAAGATAAAAGGAAGAGTCTTAAAGAACACCTCGTCAACGATGATGGAGATTTTTTTAAAAAAAATTAATTTTATTTACCGACGGAATTTTATTTCTGTCTGTAAAATGATCGATATTTACCGATGGAATATTTAAATCTGTTGGTAAATTTACCGGCGGCTGTTTTAACGACGCCATTGGCCGTCGGCAATTTTTTTCGCTATTTTATATTACCGACGGAATGCAAATATTTTTCGTCGGTAATTTCCGTCGCTAAACACCCTATTTCTTGTAGTGATGGAAAAACGTTTCCAATTGTAAAAAATGTGAACCATATCTTCTTGTAAAGTATTATCAATGCCAAGTCTAAAATTTGGAATATAATCAGGGAGCTCTGTAGATCTGTCCACACTGCCACATATTCATGCATAACCAATCCTTTTTTTTATAGTGTCTTCATTAACGCAAGTTGGTCTACTAATGTAACTAGCCAGCAAGCTAAGGCCCTGAGTAGTCCAATATTCAAAAGGTATACTATGTAAGTTGACCCAAATTGGAAAATTTTGTACCTTATTTTTGTTCAGCTTAATGTCAGGTTTCTATGGTTGCAAGAATAATGAGAGTTGAGCAACATGCCAAGGACCCTCTTCCACTATCTTGTTTGTTGCAGCTTGGGTGAAAAAAGAGGACAAAACTGGGTTATCCTCTGTAAGTAGCACATTTGTAAGCCCTTTATTCTTTCATTGATTAATAACCCATTTTTGAATGACAGGGAAAGGAGGTATATGCTCCATGAAGAATCCAACCAAAGTGGATTCCCATATTTTTTCTTTCGCCTTCAATGCCTCAATATCTAGAGCAACTACTATTCTGCCTTCAATTTCTTTCAAAGGGTTATAGTGAAGAGTGGTGCCTAAGGGCTTCCCTACCACATATTTATAGCTCTTGTTCCATAAATGGTTAATTGGATAAGGTTGTGGGTTAGAGGAAGATGGATGTTGTGCTATTTTATTAGGTTGCTATTCTGGTAGTTGGTTTTCAATTTAAAGATGTTGTTGGTCAGATTGTGGGGTTTTGGGGAGGGAACATGATTGGAAGGTTTTGAGGGAGGGTAAAGGAGGAAAGACATCAGGAGAAGCAAGCTACAATGATGCCAAATAGAAGGGAAAGTCAGCTTTTGGGATAGTTTATGGAAATAAACCAGCTTTCCAGATGAAAAGGAAACAAAAGCAAAAGCTGGAAAAGGAAGGAACTTTGACTAAAATTATGGAAAAGCCAGAAGTGCCCTTGTGGGGAGAAAGCAAGTGACACGATGAGAAGCTAGAAAAGGGAAGAAGGATTTGTAGAAGGAGAAGAAGGATGGATTATGCAAGGAGATGGTTGAGAGTGCAGCAGGAAGAATGAAGAGTTAATGAATGGATTAAACAGAGCTGGAGAAGAGAAAGCATGGTGTACAAAGAAGAGCATGGTCGTTGAAGATGTTGTTGTTATTAATTGTACTTACTTTTTAGTTGTTTTCATAATAAACTAGTGGTTGTTCCATCAACTACCTCTCTTGAGATCTTGTCTCTTAAACTCAACAATTTTACTTTATATGCCTCTGACATAATCTCTTCCTTATCTGATGCCCCCAAATTCTTTAACAATTTTTCTTCTCCTTCCAACACTACTGCGTATCCCATTGAATAAAAAATGCATTCATCTTTACCTTTCATAGATTGAAATTATTTTATCTATTAAATTTCTTAAAATCACACATATGAAGAGACATCTCAATAGTAAAATCTTTGGTCTAATACCATGATACTAATTAATCTAGCTCTAATTATTGCACAAATAAAAGCAACATAAGAAGAAAAGAAATGAAGTAAAAACACAAGAGTTTATGTAGTTCAATCAATTATATGAACTATATATACGAGTAAGAAGATATACTTCTTTTAATACTGTAAGAAAGATGATGCAAAGGAATAGATGACAATAATCTTCTCAATCTCACAAAGATTCAAATTTCTAATCCTTTATAATCTAAGGATACATGTAAAAAGTTTAAGTACAATGAAATTTTAGGTTTGCAGAAGTTTAACATCACTCAAACTCTATTTCCACATATGTCTAAAGACATTAAACACTACAAGAAAATAGCAGTTACCGACGGACAGTTCCATCGGTAAATCATGATATTCCGTCGGTATAGGTAATTACCGATGGAAAAGATAGACGGTCAAAATCGTCGGTGAAATCATCGTAGTTGAAAATACCGACAGAATAATTCCGTTGGTAATTTAATTTCGGTCAAAAACATGTTAACAACGGTATAAATAACATCGGTAATAATATTACCGACGAAAAAATGTTAACGACTTATCGTCATTAAAGTTTAGCAACGGATTAAATCCGTCGGTAAACCGTTGCTGAGTGTAAAAGAACGACTTGCAGCACACCGACGAAAATAGGAATTCTGTCGGTAATTAAAAATGTAATTTTCGATGGTATGCTACTTTCCGTCGGTGTTAGGGGGTAAGGAATTTTTTAAAGCATTTTCCAATTTCATTATGTTGTGAATAATGCATAATGTTAAGAGTTACCAATAATGTGTGCATTATAAATTAATTTGTATATATATATAAATTTGATTAATCAGAAAATTAATTG
>JAOTBA010000009.1:20587235-20603532 GCA_025629845.1 Erythroxylum squamatum
GAATTTGGAACCGGAGCCCCTCTTGGTCATCAATGTCCGACAGGGCCTTGAACTCATGTGGGGTGGCCTTAGCCGGAGTGATTAGCTCCGGTTCTCGTCGGTTCACCTTGAAGACTAGGGAAGTTGGTGATGGTGCCATTTTAGTGAAAGGTTTTACGTTGTTTTATGTTATAGGACGAACAAAGAGTTTGGGAAAGGTGGTCTGATTCTGTGTTCTATGAGTGTGAGAATAGATGCTTAAAGATATGTCTATATTTATAATGGAACTTCAACAATCACTCTTTTGTTTGATAGTGCGAGGAATAAGGATACTTAAGGAAATTACGCAAGACGTTTCCCGGCTGCTGTGACCCAGTGGACTCTAATAATTGACTTGACTTTGGATCTATGCCTGTGGCCTGCCCCGGGCTTGTGGTGCTCACCCCTCATATACATTATTGTTTGTTTCAAATACAAAATGATTACACACACCGCGGGTAGGAAAATGCTGTAAGCACTAAGTAGCAACTTAGTGAATTTTGTAAATTACTATTGTAAATTTTGTGACGTGACAAGACAGCAGTCATATACTAATTAAAAAATATTAAAATTTATATCCTATCAATATTAACATGACATATAGTCATTTATTCAAAATTTATAACATTTTGTAAACGTTAAAGTTTATTTTAAATGTTAAAAAATGTTAAGATTTAATTGTATTTCGGAAAAAAAAACATAAATTACAGTTTTTAACTAATAATATTATGTGTTTGCTATAAATCTTATTTTTTAAGTCCTCTGCAATATAATTATATATAACATAAATAATAAAAAATTTCTCCAAATAATAATTATAATTGAATGTTTTATTTTAAAATGAATTAAAATTATTCAAGTTAAAATTTATAAATTCTGTTATTTTTAAAAGTTATCTATAACTTTTAATTGGCAATTTCTATGACAATTAATATAATTAAAGCTGTACTTAATACACATATCATACAAAATATAGGTAAATTTTATATATGATGCTATCTATGTAGAGATAGGATCGCATTAAATGATATCACGTACGTGTAAAAAGGCTCAAATAAGAAACTTTTAAGTAGCATAAATGAAATTAAAATTAGAATCAAGCAGGACCGGAGGTTTGTAGAATATTTTGTATTTATGTTGTTTTGTATTGTAGAGCTTGTGTTGTACTGTAGCTTGTAGATGTAAATAAGTGTGTGTGCGTTTTGTATAGGAAGCTGTCGTTTTCTCTTATTGCAAACACTGATGGTATAAATACCATCGTTTTTTCTGCAACAATTTGACATCAAAAGTAAACAGTGATTACAAATCACTTTTACCCAAATCTCACAATCCCTAATTTTGTACATGGTATCAGAGAGTTCTGGGTAGATCGTCGGAGCTAGTCATGGTCGACGGTGTGTGATCCTCCTCTGACAGTGTAGCTGGTGACGAAAATCCGTTGTTCCTCTAGACCTCGGATCATCCAGGGATGGTTCTCATCACGACTCTATTGAATGGGAATAACTATCTGTCATCGAGTCGTGCGATGAGGATAGCGTTGGGAGCGAAACTGAAGCTTGATTTTGTCACTGGAAAATGTGCGAGGCCGAAGGAAGATTCACTAGATTTTGATCGATGGTGTCGGGTGGATTTTATGGTGACGTCGTGGCTGTTGAATGCCATCTCCAAGGATATTGTCAAATCCTTCTTGTATGCAAGTTCAGCTACGGATTTGTGGAAGGATCTTGAGAGACGTTATGGAGAGTGCAATGGGCCTCTGCTCTATCAACTCAAGCGGGAGATCAGTTCAATTTCGCAAGGGGATTTGTCTATCTCCAGGTACTTTACTAAATTGAAACGACTGTGGGATGAGTTGAACTGCTTGGCTCCTATTCCGCAGTGTTCATGTGGAGCCCTCCAACAGTGTTCGTGTGGGTCACTTAGGCAGTTGATTGAATTTGGGGATAATGATAGATTAGTTCAATTTCTGATGGGTTTGAATGAGGAGTATGATGCTATTAGAAGTCAGATTTTAGTGATGAACCCTTTGCCTCATATGGATAAGGCATACTCGATGGTAGTTCGGGTTGAAAAACAGAGGGAGGTGAATGTCTCTTTTTATGATAATATGAGTAGTGCTATGCTAGTGCGGGGTTCTAGTGGGTGCAGTGGAAAAGGAGCTGGTAGAGGAGGTGCTAAGAAGCAAGTAAATAAAGATGATATGTTTTGTGATTTTTGTTAAATGAGGAGACACACAAGAGACACTTGTTTCAAAATACATGGGTATTCGGATTGGTATAAAGGTTCCAAGGAGAAAAAGAGAGGAGATATGGCTAAGGAGTTAGTGAATATGAGTATGATTGATTCACCTTTGGATCATTCATTGGAGCAAGATACCAAGGAACCTGCTTGGAGACAAGACATGGCAGCAATGATTCAACAAGGAATTATGACTTTTATACAAAACCAAGGAAAGCAGATGCAATTAAAGGACAAGGGAGTAGATGTCAGCAACTTTGCTCACTACAATGACTTTGCAGGTAGCACTTTCAACCATTCTTTTAGTTTAGTTAGTTCAATTGAATGTGGTTCTTGGATAGTAGACACAGGTGTATCCAATCATATGTGCCATAATGTGGATTTGTTTGATAACCCTAGACCTGTAGTTAAATACACTCATGTTCACCTACCAGATGGCACAATTAAAACAGTCGATTTTGTAGGAAATGTTGTTCTTTGTGATCATCTTGTTTTGTCATCCGTATTGCTTATACCTTCTTTCAAATACAATTTGTTTTCAGTGAACAAGTTAATCTTCTACAAAATTCACTTTTTATGACACATTTTGTGTTCTGCAGGACCATGTGACTGATGAGGTTTTAGCAGTTGGGAAGGTGATTGCTGGCCTCTATGTTCTTGATAGGTCCTCTTTTCATCAAGATACCATCTTGTCCTATATTACCTGATTAGGAACTAGGAAACATAAATCCATACATTGTCATAGTGCTGTTACTGATGTTTTTTGGCACCAAAGATTGGGTCATCCTTCTTCCAATGTAATGAAACAGTTGCAAATTTCTTTCAATATATGAATATTTCTGACCAACCGTGTGATGTTTGTTATCTCTCAAAACAAACTCGTCTTCCTTTTCCTAGGAGCAGTATTAGTTCGGTTGCATGTTTTGAACAATTGCATATGGATCTTTGGGGTCCTTATAAGCAAGGGTCGATTAGTGGAGCACACTATATCCTTACCATAGTTGATGATTTTTCTCGAACAACTTGGACTTACCTCCTCAAACATAAAACTCAAACTTCAACCTTCTTGGCCCAGTTTATTCAACATATCCGAACCCAATTTGATGCTACTATTAAGGTTGTTCGAACTGATAATGGGACAGAATTCTTGAATCATACTTGTCAGGAAATCTTAAACAATTGTGGTATTATCCATAAAAAACTTCTCCTTATACTCTACAACAAAATGGAGTTGTTGAAAGGAAACATCGGCATTTGTTGCAAACTGCTAGGGTACTTATGTTTCAATCCCATTTACCCAAACACTTTTGGGGTAATTCAATTTTGACTGCTACCTACCTCATCAATAGGCTTCCCACTCCTATCCTAAGTTGGAAATCACCATATACTGTTCTTTTCCATAAGGAACCTGATTACACTTTCTTGCGAACTTTTGGTTGTTTATGCTATGCATCTAACACTTTTCCTCACAAAGACAAATTTGCTCCTAGGGCTTTCAAATCTATTTTTATTGGTTATTCTTCGGGTCAAAAGGCCTACAAACTCTATGATTTGCAAAGCCATCATACTTTCATTTCTAGGGATGTTGTTTTCTATGAACATATCTTTCCTTTTCAATCTGTTTCTTCAATACCAACTATAGTCCCTTTGCCCAATTCTACTGTTTTACCTTCGGATATGTCACAAGACTCTTCTTTTGTTGAAACTACTAATGTGCCTTCTTCAAATTCTTTAGATTCCTCTTCCTCTGCTATTCCATGCTCCACTGATTTAGCACAGAGTCCAGCTCCTATTCGTAGGAGTACTCGTGCGACCCGCCGGCCTAATTGGCTGGATGATTTTGTTTCACATGCATCTGTTACTAATATTGCTCCTGTTGTTGTTCCATCGTTGCCTAATTCTTTTCATACTCCACCTACTTATCCTTTTGTTTTCTCTTCTTGCTTTACATCTGATTATCATTCATTTTTAGCAAATGTGTCTATTATTGAAGAACCTAGTTCTTTTGAACAAGCTCAAACTAATTTGAATTGGTTGCATGCTATGGAGGCTGAGTTGGCCGCCCTTGATCATAATCATACTTGGGATTTGACAGTTTTGCCAAAGGGGAAGAAAGCTATAGGTTCTAAATGGGTTTATAAAGTTAAACTCAAACCAGATGGAACTGTTGATAGGTATAAGGCTAGATTAGTGGCCAAGGGCTATAATCAAATTGAGGGGGTGGATTATAATGAGTGTTTTTCTCCAGTTGCTAAAATGGTTACTGTGAGACTTTTTATTGTTGTTGCTGCTGCCAAAGGCTGGCCTTTGCATCAATTGGATATTAATAATGCATTTTTGCATGGATATATATATGAGGAATTGTACATGTTACCTCCTCAAGGGTATACCAAGGCTGCTCCTAATCAGGTTTGTCGTTTGAGAAGGTCTTTGTATGGCCTTAAGCAAGCCTCACGACAATGGAATCATGAACTTACTGTTTCCCTTTGTCAACAGCATTTTGTACAATCTACTCATGACCCGTGCCTCTTCATTAAATCTGAAGGGACTGATTATATTGCTCTTGTTGTGTATGTTGATGATGTGTTGATCATGGGTCCGACAGAGACATGTATTAATCAGGTCAAACGGTTTTTACATGACAAATTCACTATTAAGGATATAGGCCCTACAAGGTATTTTCTTGGATTAGAACTTGCTAGATCATCTACTGGCTTGTATGTGAATCAACGCAAGTATGTGTTGGATATTCTCAAGGATACAGGTTTAACTTGTTCGAAAGGAGCAGCCACTCCTCTCTCTCCTCATTGTCGGTTTGATGATGTTAGCTCTCCTTTATTGGAGAATCCAGACAGATATCAGAGGTTAGTTGGGCGTCTTCTTTATCTTGGTTTTACCTGTCCTGACATCACTCATGCGACTCAACAACTGAGTCAGTTTGTTCATGTTCCTACTGAGCAGCATTGGATGGCTGCCATTCATGTGCTCAAATATTTAAAGCAATCTCCATCTATAGGTTTATTCTTTCCTTATGACAATTCTTGTTCTTTGCAAGCTTATTGTGATGCGGATTGGGCTACCTGTCCTTTTAGTCGGCGTTCTTTAACCGGTTTTTGTGTGTTCTTGGGTACTGCACTGATTTCTTGGAAGACTAAGAAACAAACTACTGTTTCTTGGTCTTTCGTGGAAGCTGAATATCGTAGTCTTTCTACTATAGTTTGTGAGTTACAATGGATTTCTTATTTGCTGACTGATTTTCGGATCTCCATTTCGTTTCCTATTTCTTTATGGTGTGATAATTTGGCTATTGTCTATATTACTGCGAATCTGATTTTTCATGAGCGGACTAAGCATTTGGAGATTGATTGTCATTTGGTTCCTGATAAGTACAAAGATGGTTTCGTTCTTCCTCAACATATTCCTTCCAAGCTTCAGCTCGCCGATATGTTCACTAAGGCTTTATCTGCCCCTGTTTTTCATTTTTTGCGGTCCAAGTTGGGCTTGTGTGATTGGCACCAAGCTCCACCTTGAGGGGGGGTGTAGAATATTTTGTATTTATGTTGTATTGTACTGTAGAGCTTGTGTTGTACTGTAGCTTGTAGATGTAAATAAGTGTGTGTGCGTTTTGTATAGGAAGCCGTCGTTTTCTCTTATTGCAAACACTGATGGTATAAATACCATCGTTTTTTCTGTAACAATTTGACATCAGAAGTAAACAATGATTACAAATCACTTTTACCCAAATCTTGCAATCCCTAATTTTGTACAACCTGTTATCATTATCTAGATTTTAAGGCATTGATTTTAATTATTTTATTTCTAATTTAATATTATAAGTTTTAAACATATTTATAAATAAAATGAGGAATGAAGTGATCCTTTTTTATTAATAAATTCTGAAACTTGCAAGAACGTTAAATTGCATGACTTCTTGATTCATACATACATGCATAAAATATATTTACTCTGGTTAGAAATTTATGAAAACAAATTGAAATCGTTGACTCAAAATGCTGCAAGATATCTTTCTTTATAAACTAAGAGTTCACCTCATTCCAGCAGCATTTGGGTTAAACTCTCTTCAAGGACTCCCAATTATCTCTTTGTATGTGTCTTTAATCTTCTCAAGTAGAGCTTCCCTAAAATGTTAACAATAGTTTCCGTAGAAATGGAAGCAATTTAGATACTTATAATTTGTACCTTAAATAGTATGACAAAATAAAATTTACCTGTCAGGTTTGAATACGACGTTCTTATACATAAACCACTGCAACAATAAACAGGCAAAACACATCAGATTAACTATAAAATTTGTGTTAGACAGACGACACCTTACCAGAGAAACCCTTTTTGTTCTAACAATTCGGGACTAGGATAAGCTTTACTTAGTTTGTAATTTGCAGGATTGTAACAGAAACAAAAAACTTATACAAATGCAACTTACTCCAGTGTAGCCAATGCCAACAAGCTCAAGAATCCCAGGAACCAAAGGAAGTCTATCAATTGCCTGTAACAGAAACTCTTACAACTTAGAATTAACCAACAAATAAGAGTATAATGCATTTGGAAAACCTCACCGAGATCAACCCGGTTGATCCCCAGAGCGCAATCACACCAGCTACTGCAATGGAACTAACTGCATACTTATCTTCAACCTTATCCCACTGCCCACCAGCGAACAAGTTCAAGTCAATGCCCATCCCTCTCAATCGCGACCATTGCCATCAAAAAAGCAACACAAGAATGAAAGGAAATGCAAAACTCTTACAGCTTCTGTAACCGTCTTGAGAACTTCGGGCAGTTCAGTTGGAGCAACTTCGGCACGAACCTCCCCTGTAGCCAAGGCCATAACATTTCTGGCTACCTTTGGACCTAAATTTAAATTATTATCATGATTAGAGGATAACAAAATTCTTAAATCGTTATTAAGGCTAACTGCTGCCCACTGTAAATTTGCACTTACATGGTACCTATAATAACCAGCAATCGTCAGCTTATCTTCAGGAAACTATATGTAATCTTTATTCAAGCAATGTAAGTGTAACTTACAATAAGTGGTCGCCTTCCAGGGGCGGTTCTGGGATGGAAGAGGAGGAGAGAGTGTAGGAAGGCTCACACATTGTGGTGCCGATTGGCGAGGAGCCTTTGAATCGACCAGGGTCGACGAGGGCGCGAGGGTTAGAGTAGTGGAGGAAGCTGAGGCCATGACCACAGAGGTTTATTACTCAGAATTTGATTTATCTGGGAATTAAGCTGAGTTAGTGTATGATAAGTTTTTAGAATGTGGAGATGGTACATGGACCTAGACAGCCACTCATTCTTTTGATCTGGATAGTGCGGATGTGGATTTTGGATAGGCAATTTATGGTGTATGATTGGATTGGACAATCCAGGGCGTACTTCTGTTGCTGTACTCAGCTTTGTCCATGTTATCTTTGTTTTATCAACAAGGTCATAAATATCTGGAGAAGTTCCGAGTTTTTTATCGTAAAATCTGTAATTGCTATCATTCGTTAGGGTTAATCCAAATAATTACATATACAAGTTGGACGCATTAAGAACTTCTTCTCTTGATATGTAGCAACTTCGTTTCGCCAGAGATTTTCTTACCAGAAATTTTCAATGCTTTATTCCGCTTACGTTGCTTCCAAATATTAAACTGTGTGGCCTAATCACAGTTTACAGGGATCATTCTATTCTACCTTCCTTGTTTACAAGGTAAAGAAATATTAGGAGACAAGGACATTGTTTTCACCAAAAGACAACAGTAAAAAGGTGTTGCTCCAGAAGAGAGATCAGGTAAACAAAATGGATACTCTAGAAAAAGAGGGTTGGGCTATATTTGAGATGAATAATTTCTAGCTAGAAGGAGACAGCTCATGGGAATAGAATGGCAAAAGCTTTGCCTGGAACCTATTCCCAAAAGCACCCCATGTTTGGCCTCAAGCCTAATATAAAGATATAGTCTATAACCTAAGGCTCAAATAAGAGTTCCTTGCTTTGTCTCCACCACTGAAACCTTTCTAGGTATAAAAGAATTTCATATCACACCAATTATACTGTATGTTGCAAGGGATTGAGTTAGAGGATTAATGGGAAGGAGGATGATGATGAATAATGAAGAAGGTTACGAGGAAGCAAGCGACAATGTTGTAAAAGAGTAATAGAGTTGGAACATAACGACATAGCTCGTTGTAATGAGCCGTACAAGTACTTGTTGGAAGATTAATGGATGAATGTAACGGTCAGAAAATTAGTCATTTTTCAACGAATAATGAATAATTTCTCTCTTCTTTTTTCCTCTCACCCTTCAACTCAATCTTTTATTCTTGATTTTTATGTTGTACATTAGGTTTCATTATAATCACGTAATAAAGTGATCTCAGAGCTTAAGAATCATCGAAGATGGCAAAAGGCCCACGCTCCTATGATTTAAAGCAAATGGGAGAAAATATGAAGTTATACATGCCAGAAATGGAGTTGCTTCATAAGAAGGATTGCATGACTTAAAGAAGTGGATGATGCAGAAGATGAAAAATGGATTCCGTGAAAGTATGAATAATTTTTTCATTTGGATAAGACACCTACTGTAAGGTCCCTTTGACTCTTTGGTGATATATAGCCACAAAACCATATATTATGTAGGCTGGAATTATATTAATGTGTGCTGGAAAATGGGACAACATTAGTGGATAGCCTTTGTTTTGTTTGGCTAATCTCTGTAGTGTTTGGATGATACCACAACATTGCATGGCTTGTTGTACGTGAATGATAAGCCTTGCATGGCTTGCCTGCTAATGGATGCCACTCAAGTATTATGTTGTTTGATTATCTTAACATTTTTATATAAATTGTCCAACTGTTTGTAATCTATTTGGTGGTTTATCTTCTAGTAGTTAAAGTTTGCTATAAATGTTGTAAATCCTCATACTTATGTGCGTTATGTAATCCATATTTTATGCAATTAAAGTCCTTTGTTCCTTAAAATTTCAATAGTTCCACTTGCTTTATAATTTCAAGTGTTTCACATAATTCTGCACCACTTGGACAATTTGCACAATGTTACTTTCATTCTTCTTCTGAGGAGTATTTTTGTTGAATCAAGTGAGGAGACTTGGTTACATTATGGGACACGAATTGGTGAATTTATTAGCCTCCAAAATCACCCTGTAACATGTTGGTATCAGAGCTTTATTTGGAAATTACTAAGCTCGTTTTCTATACTGGGCAGACTTTTTTTTATGACAATAGTGGGGAATCAAAACTTTGAAGCCATAAGGGAAAGGCTGGATGGGTTGGAACATGGTATTGGTGCCATTCTAGAGGATGAAACACTGAATTTTTCTTCATGATTGGATCACTTGGAAGAGGCAATGCAGGTATTTTGTCAACAAATGGATGCAATATTGGTAGAAGCAAACGGAAGGATGGATGTCTTGGAAGACGCCTTGGCTCTCATCATAAACTATAGTGTCATAGATGGTGGTGGCACCTGGACAAGGTTGAAAGCCCTTAAACATAAACACTTTGATGATGTGAGGGTTGGGACAATTACGAAAAATTTTATTTGAGACATGCAACAATATTTTGATGTTGCTAGGGTGTAGAAATGTGACAAGGTTTAATTAACAAACATGTATCTAGTTGGGGATGCAAAATTGTAGTGGCGTGTGAGACTTGATAGTGATATGAATTTTGGATACCCAGAATTGATACATGGGAAGCATTTGTACAAGAATTGAAGGAGCAATTTCTCCCTTACAACACATCCAAATTGGCATGAGAGAATTTGCAGAAGCTAAAACAGGATGGTTCCATTCAGAACTATGTAAAAACTTTCAGTTTGTTGATACTGAACATTAGGAACATGGCTGAAGAAGATAAGCTCTTCAATTTTCTGTCTGGTCTTCAAACTTGGGCATAGATTGAATTGAGGAGGCAGGGAGTACAAGATATGCCTAGTGCAATTGATGATGTAAACAGATTAATCGACTTGCGACCAAGCAAAGACAGGAAGGTAGGGGGAACCTCCAAGTCATCCCATCATAAAGAAAAACTCAACTAGAAGAAGAAGACAAAATGGGGAAGTGGCAAATTGTGTAGGAAAGCAAAATATGGTCATAATGATAAAAGGAATGCCAAGGTGAATGGAAACGCTAGAGTTTCTACTAGTGGGTAGAAAAACAAAAATTCTAGTTGTTACATCCATAGTGGTCCTCACTACACATGGGAATGTCCCAAGAGAAAAAAACTCGACACAATGGTGACGGAAGATGAACCAGAGGGTAAAGTTACGACCCTTGTTAATCCTCCCTTTAGTTGTTGAATAATTTAATGGACGCGAAAAATAACATATATTCTTTATTAATGCATTTGCATGTGCAGATCAGCAGGATAATTGTTGCTGCAATGGTTGATATAGGTGCTAATCACACTTTTATTGTGGATTCGATGGCTACTAAATTTGGATTAAAAGTGAGTAAGAGTTCAAATAGGTTGAAGATAGTGAACGCAAATGCTAGAGATGTGGCTTAAATGACATATAATGTGTCTTTATCAATAAATGGATGAATTGGAAAATGCAACATGATGATAATCCCTTTAGATGATTTTGATATAATTCTCGGAATTGATTTCTTACAACAGAACAACGTTATTTTTATCCACATTTGAGTGGAATTATGTTCATGGGAGAACAAGATCTTTGATTTATTAAATTTGAACAGCTTGGTGGTGCATAAGGAAAAGGCAAGCAAAAATCCTCTTTTATTTCAACTATGGTTGTAGAGAAAGGGCTCAAACATGGTGACAAAACTTTTCTAGCAACAATAGCGGAAGTGAAAGATGGGTTATCTATGGAATTCCCTAGTGCAGTGGCTAAATTGGTGAATTGCTACAGGGATGTAATGCCTTTGGAGTTGCCAAACAAACTTCTACTGAGAAGGGTATTCATCATCACATCGAATTGGAACCAGAGGTTAAACTTCTTGCCCAAGTTCCATACAGAATGTCGTCTATGGAGTTAAAGGAGCTGTGAAAATAGTTGGAAGAACTCTTAGAGGCAGGTTACATTCAGCCCTCCAAAGCATCATATGGAGGCCCAGTCTTATTCCAAAAGAAAGCATATGTTTCTTTACGAACGTGTGTGGATTATATGGCCTTGAACATTTTGCAATCTAGTGAATGATGTTTTGTATGAATTCTTGGATAATTTGTTGTGGTTTATTTAGATGATATGATAGTGTAAAACAATAGCTTGTAGAACATGTTTCTCATTTGTGGCAGGCATTGAATCGCTTGAGAGAACACAAGTTGTATGTCAAGATGGAAAAATGTGAGTTTGCTAAGGATTAAATCAAGTTTCTAGGTCACTTAATAGGCAACCAGCAGGTGAAGATGGATTCTAACAAGGTACAAGCGATTGTGGATTGGTCAGCATCGAGTAAGGTACAAGGTTTGTGATCTTTCCTTGGTTTAGCAAACTATTATTGTCGGTTTATTGAAGGATACTCAAAAAAGGTGACACCACTCAAGGATCTACTCAAAAAAGGAAGGAAATGGGACTATCATATCATTGTGTCGCTACCTTACATGTGATAGCCTCCAAACTAGTTCTGCAATTGCCTAACTTCAAGCTTCCCTTTGAAGTTCACACTGATGCATCTGATAAAGCAATTAGGGCGTGTTGATTCAAGAAGGGCATCATGTGGCCTCTGAAAGCAAAATATTAAATGAAACAAAACAAAGATATTTGGAATAGGATAAGGAAATGGTTGCGGTAGTTCACTGTTTAAGGATGTAGCATGTTTATCTGATAGGTCCTAAGTTTATGGTGCAAATGGATAATGCAACTACCTTCTTCTATATACAGAAGAAGTTGTCGACCAAGCAAGCAAGATGGCAATATGATGTCGTTTTAGAACACAAGCTTGGATGAAGTAATCAAGTGGTAGATGCACTTAGGTGGAAACAAATTATAGTTGTACTATATAATTTACCCAAAATTGAGGCAAATCTTATAGACAAAATTTGACAAGGTAGGAAGCTTGATGATGCATATTTTTTATTGGTGCAAGGAGTGTTAGATGAGTCACTAAACGATATTGCCTAAACGATGGGTTCATTATGGCAAAGGGAGGAAAATTGTATGTGTCTAATTTTGGTGGATTACAGAGAGAATTGATGAAGGAATTAGATAATTCTCCATAGGTACGACATCCTAGAAAGGAAAGGATGTTAGAACTTATATCCAAATCCTATATATGACCATAAATAGCAAGATGTTGAGACTTACCATATAACGTGCTTCGTGTGTCAATAGGATAAGGTGGAGAGGCAAAAGAAGGTAGGGCTATTCTAGCCCCTCCCCTTTATTAAAAAACCATGGATGATTTCGGTATCAATAGATTTTATTGTGAAATTTCCAAAGGTAGATGGCAAAGCTTGAACATTGGATACGGTTGATCGATTTTCTAAGTATGTTGTCTTCTTAGCTACGCTAGCCTCTTGTACAATAGAGATAGCAACAGATTTATTTTACAAAAATGTTGTCAAACACTTTGGTGTTCTAGTAAATATGGTGAGCGATAGGGACCACAATTTACTAGTTAGTTTTGGACAGCATTGTTCAATATGATAAGGGTTGAACTCAAGTTTACTTCTCATCATCCTTTAAAAGATGGGCAAATAGAGAAGATAAATGCGCTATTGGAAGATTATTTACAACACTATGTGAGTGCGAGTTAGAAAAATTGGCTGAATCTATTGGATAGTGCACGGTTTGCTTATAAGCTTCATTAATCTTCTACAACTGAAAAAAGTCTCTTTGAATTGATCTTAGGGCATCAACCTTTAACTTCTTTGGAGGTTGCTAAATAGCAGCTTGGTGACAAGTGTCCTGCTACCTACAAATTTGTGAAAGATAGGTAAGAACTCTTGTATAAAGCAAAAACCAACCTTTGGAAAGTTGTGCGAAGGATGGAGAAATATGTTAACTAGCATAGACGTCCTTTAGACTTTGTTGTAGGCAAAAAGGTTTTGTTGAAGTTAACACCTCAAATATGGAAGAAAATTAGTAGAAAGATGTTACACAAAGGCCAAATTCGAAAATATGATGGTCCATTTGAGGTTATCAAGAAATTTGGCCAGGTGTCTTATCGACTTAATTTAGCCGAAACGTTGAAAGTTCACCATATGTTCCACATGGGTTATTTGTGCAGGTTTTATCATAATGATGAGGAACCATATAGGAGAACACAAAGGTGTGCACCTCTAAATGTGTAAGTTCGATATGATGTTGAAGTTGAAAATATTCTTGATCATAGACGATTGGGACAAACATAAGAAAAATTAACGGACTGAATTACTTGTGAATGGAAAGGTAAAGATGCAGCAGATGCAACATGGGAGAAGGACTCTTCTCTATGACATTTTAAAGACAAAATCAAGAAGTACTTGGAAGACATTCTAACGAGGATGTCAAGTCTCTTTGGTGGGGGGCAGGGGTTGTAAGGTCCCTTTATCCTTTTAATGATATGTAGCCATAAAACCATACATTATGTAAGCTAGAATTATCTTAATGTATGCTGGAAAATGGTACAGTGTTAGTGGATAGCCTTGGTTTTGTTTGGCTAATTGGCAATAAAGTGCTTGGATGACCATACAACGCTGCATGGCTTGTTGTACGAGAATGATAAGCCTTATATGGCTTGCATGCACATGGACGCTACTCAAGTATTATGTTGTTTAATTATCTAGACAATTTTATATAAACCGTCCAACTGTTTGTAACCTATCCAAACTATTATGTGGTTTGTGTTCTAGTAGCTAAAATCTATATGATATAAAATGTTGTAAATCATCAGACCTATGTGCATTATGTACTTCATATTTTCGACAATTAAAGTCCCTTTATTCCTCAAAATTTTGTTGGTTCCACTTGCTTTATATTTCCAAGTGTTTCATGTAATTTTGCATCATTTAGACAACCTACACAATGTTACTTTCGTTCTTCTTTGTAAGAGTATTTTTGCTCAATCAAGTGAAGAGACTTGGTTGCATTATAGGGTATAAATTAGTGAGTTTGTTGGCCTTAAAAATCACCTGTAACACCTACAAAATGAAAGTAGGAATCTCAACCATATATTTGAAAGGAGAAGTTCTAACATAACATCAACTTTACAAGAGGAACCAAATAATAATTGAAGAACAAAGTTGGGGAGAATATCTATAGTATTGGAATAGAAGTTGGGGAAATATTTTCAAAGATCTAATTGGAGACCTAAAAGAAATAAGACAAAAAAGGAAATGTCAAGGAATATTATGGCAGGTTTGATCTTCTATCTCATTAATTGGCAATGTCAGAACCATATCCGGTAAGTTTATTTTTTAAGGATCTCAAATCAAGATAGAATATCCATTAAAGATCTAGGCACTAAAAAATTTACAATAGGCATATAATCTAAATAAGAAATATGCAGTAGTCTAGAGGTGATACGGATCAGATAAGAGTGGAGGAAGAAGTTATATAGCAGGAAATGCCTAGTAAGTAAGATAAAAGTTAAGAGTAGGAATCCTACCACTGTTAATAGAAGTAATTCAGTTCAAAAATAGTGAACAGAGACTAAAAAAACTATTAATAGTAAGGACAGGAAAAAAGAGAAAATTTATATCTTTAGGCAAGGAGAAGTATAGTCCAATCACAATTACAAAAAGAGAATACAAATGTATATAATAGAGGCAAGAAAGGAGGAGATGGAAGAAGAACACTAAGAGAATGTGAACAACCTATAATATCATTTTAGGCAATGACAGATATAACCTCTTCAAACTTCCAAAAATGAAGGTGGCTAAGAGATGCAAGGGAAGCATCATTTATATATTGGAGGATGGTGGTAGTACACAAAACTTTATGGATTAAAAAAATTAATGATTTTACATAAGGATGGCATCAATAAGGTAAAACATACAACGATTATGGTCGGAGGAGGATTACAAATCATATGTAATAAGAGGTGTAAGAAGTTTATATGGGTAATAAGTGGTCATGAATTTAATATAGATACATTGAACATAGAAATTTAAGGGAGTGATGTGACATTGAGGGTAAAATAATGGCATAGTCTGTAATTACTGTAACACCCCATATACGGAACCTACAACCACCCACACATATAGCAACAAAATTCCTATACACGCATTCATAAACATACAAGTCTATTAAATGCTATACATATACACATTATAAAACTCCCCAATGCTTAAAATTATCATTTAATAGTAGTAATACATCTTTACATTTACATGGTAATCCAAAAGAAAATATACAATTTTCTTTTTTTATTACATATGTAATCATCTATAACTAAAAACACATTCCAAAGTACTTTTTCTTCTATCTATTGGCCTTGGTCCCGGCAGATGTTCTTTGTACCTCACTCTTTTGACTTAGACCTACATGGATTAACACTCATGCTAAGCTTGAAAGCTTAATGGAGAAAACACTTAGTTTATATGACTACTCATAGCAATCATCTGCCAAGCACACACATTCAGAAATATCACAACTAATATAAATAGTGATGGCATACTTAATCAAATACATAATGCAAACATGCTTCAATATATTATTCATATACCATAAATTCACCTTCAAAAGTCAAACATTGATATTCAGTGCTCAACGATACAAATTATCAATACAAATGCAAATTATCATCAATACCAATTATTTATGTTGTCATGTTGTATTTCTTATTTATGACTATTAAGTTTCCTTTTTGTGTTAAGTCTTTTCTATGGATGTGAATAATGGGTGCTGTGGATATGAGAAGATATCAATCTATGGATACTCGAATGTATCGAATTGTAGATACCTGAAGGTATCAAATTGTGGATACACAAAGGCATCGAAATGTGGACACCGGTGGTGTCAAACTGTAGCAGCTATACTGAGCATGCCTATTTATCCACAACCAAGACAATAGAGCAGGCACTATAACATTTCCTTTAACCATTTGCAAATTTCACAATTCATATATTA